>CAJHNH020000546.1:27500-92500 GCA_905116865.2 Candidula unifasciata
CGTTGGCTGCAGTCAGCAGAAAGCTGATAGACTTCTTATCTACTTCTGCTTTGGAAGAGCAGCAGACTTCTTATCTACTTCTGCTTTGAAAGAGCAGCAGACTTCTTATCTACTTCTGCTTTGAAAGAGCAGCAGACTTCTTATCTACTTCTGCTTTGAAAGAGCAGCTGCTGGACTTCACGATGCGCTGGATTTTTTTTTTTTTTTCAAATTTTTTTTTGGTTGCCAGACGGCGCGTAAATGAGATTATAGTTCTGTCTACAGGTCCTGGTGAGAAAGCATAAAAGCTCATACACGTTTGTGATTGTCCATCTGACAGGCTGTATGACGCAGCCGTCACTTCGCGATTGACGGATACACAATGCCTACTTTATTGCTCATCTGCCTATTGTCATGTGGACTTGCGACTGTGACCAGCCAAGGTAAGTAATGAGACGGACTCTGTGTGACGTTCAGTGTTTATAGTGCTTACAGAATATTCGCTTTGACCAATATGTACTCGAGATCTTATGGTCATCATCCTAATACCTTGCTGTGTTTACTTTCCAAACTATTTCGTGCTACCGTTCTAGTCTGGATGCATCAGCCACAAGAAACTTTCTACAGCCAGAGAAAGTTCTATATAATTATCTGTATTGAATCCCATCATTTCTACGCTGGTTATTTGTAGCTGCTCCTTTCATTTCTTTAGTTGTCTAAAAAGAGTCTTTTTTTTTTTTTTTTGGGTGTTGTGAGATTCCAGCTTCCTATTGGCCATTAAGTGAAAGACTATTTTATTGTGTATTTCAGCAAAAAAAATTATTTCTTGCGCTTTATGATATGTTGATGCAAAGTTTGTAGTAAAGAAAAAAAAATAGGAACAGCTAAACATGCCAAGCAATTCATTGTTGACATTCACAACTGCAAAAGATAGTCTGGAAAAAAAAAAAATGATGAGTGTGTTTCACTGCTTGACAAACCTGTTTTATGAATGCTATGCTGGCGTCCAAGATTTGGCAGCTGGGATATCTCATCTGAAACATAACAGACAATGACAAAAATAATTATAGATTTCTAATTACATGACGAAGACCGTACACCTGTCATGAACAGTTATAGGAAACAAAATATTGCCACAAAAACTGATGTAAAAGTAAAGTAAAGATCCCTTTTTACGCCTTAGGCACATCGGGTATATGGGAAGAGCCTCCCATATTTTTACAGACCACTCGACACTGGATGGGTAAAGTGGTCAGCATTACGCCGGCCGTCTTTACTTTTCCAGGACAGCCATCCTGATGATTTGCAACAAAATGAAAAGATGTGTATGATAGATGTGTTTAGGGTCTCCATTTGACAAATATAGCTTCAAAAACAATGAGGCATTTAAAATTTACGAAGGAAATAGCCGAGGAAGGACATACAGTCAACAACATTGGATTTGCAGGTGTTAAGTGTTGGCCGCAACATTTAGTAGATACAGTAGGAGTGCACACTGAGACGGATCTGGATAGCTTGTGAAACAAAGACAGCTGTGCAATAGCTGATCAATGAATTTCACGTCTAGGTGAAATTATTATTTACACAAACAGATCGGTAGTGATGGGTAAAACTAGTAGGTGGGGTTTTATTGTATTGGTGAATGGACTGTTTGAAAACAAAAAAGCCTACCATATAATGTCACAACATGCATTATTCGAATGGTCCAGGCGGTAACGGCAGCTTTCTGATTGCTTGAAAGACGGACAGTCCGACATGTTGTAATTGTAACAGACTCATGGAGCATGCTTCGGAAATGGGAAACTGACGTTCTACACATGGAGTGGCTTTCATCGCTTGGTAAGACTCCGAGAAAATCTAGTGTGTGGACAAAGGTGCAGGCTGATTGATTCCCCGATCATCTGCTGACGATACTCTGGGAGGTGACTTTCTTTATGATAAAGCGGACGTAGTTAAAGCTCTCTTGGAAGAGTCAGAGTACACATAGCTTGAGAGGCTATGAGCACGGCTACAGCATCATCGCACTTTTGTGAAATATAACGGTTTTCAGAACAGCTCCAAACATTCTCACCCTTGTTGAATAAATGAAGGGTTATCGAACTGATTCCCTTCACACAATTCTTGAATAATATAAGAGTTATCGAACTGACTCCATTCTCACCCTTGTTGAAAAAATTAAGGGTTAGCGAACTGATTCTTGAATAATATAAGAGTTATCGAACTGACTCCATTTTCACCCTTGTTGAATAATATAAGGGTTATCGAACTGGCTCCAACATTCTCACTATTGTTGAATAATATAAGTTTTATGGAACTGACTCCAACATTCTCTTCTTCTTAAAGTCCATCCCGAATGGCATTCGTAGTCATGTCTATCCACAACCTTCTATCTCATGTACTTTCACTCAACTCTGATACAAATTATCCACCATGCCATATCAAAGTGTCCAGTATCTTTTCTCTCCGTCTTTTCTGCCTCTCCCCCTCCCCCGCCCCCTCCTCTTTTCCAACTTTTCTACGTCACGATGTACGCCAGTTGTCTTGTTCTCGTCACATGATCAAAGAATGCAGATTCCCTCTTTAAAATGTAGGCAATCAGTTCTCTTCATGAGTCAGTTTCTTTCCAGACATCTTCATTACTCTTTTTTCTGTCCAGGGTATTCTCATCATTTGCCTATAAAACAACATTTCCACAGCTTCAAAAAAAAAGTTTTCACTAATCAATGGTCCATGATAACATTCTCACAATTTTAAAATAATGTAAGGGTTATCGAACTTACTCCAACATTCTCACAACTGTTGAATAATAAAAGGGTTATCCAACTGATTCCATTCTCACCATTGTTGAATAATATAAAGGGTCTCGAGCAGACTCCATTCTCACCATTATTGAATAATATAAGGGTTGTGGAACTGAGTGCAACATTCTACTCTTCTTGAAAAATATCAGGATTATCGATGTGAATCCAACATTCTCACCATTGTTGAATAATGCAATGGTTATCGAACTGACTCCCGCATTCTCACCATTGTCGAATAATGTAAAGGTATTTGAAGTGACTCCAACATTCTTCTCTCCCACGGGACCTTCTCCCCTTGCTGGAGTTTGCCATAAAATACTCTCTTTGGGGGGGGGGGGGGGATAGCCTGGCATGCGGGTTAGGTGACCAGCCCAAAGCGGCTGATGATTCCTTTTTTTTTTTTTTTTTTATTGTGTTTTTTTTTTTCTTTTTAAATATTGGTTGAATAATAAAAGGGTTATCGAACTGACTCCATTGTCACCATATTTGAATAATATAAGCGTTATCGAGCTGACTTCAACATCCTTACCATTGATAAATAATAATACTTTTATCGTACTGACGTCAACATTCTCCCAACTGTTGAATAATATAAGTTTTTCAATATTTTCATGTGTTATGTACATGAAATGGGTTATGAGGCTGGTTCCAGTGCCCTCATCACTTTGAGATAATAAATTGTTGTCGGACGGATTCCATGTTTCTCCACGAGCTGAGCTCATGGCTTGGGCTACTGGCGTGCCTTCAGCTGTGCCTGATCAAACGAATGTCACCATCTCTTGTATGGACTATCCAGTGCAGTGGTTCACAAACAGATTGATTTGCTCAGCTTTTTTTTTTTTTTTTAAAGAATCAATGTCTATGACTGAACCCCTTAGCATGGTTATTCAACTTAATAATAATCAAGTTTAATAACTTTACCAAGGGGCCACAATTGGGAAATAAAGATCGTCATGAGCCAGAGACTCGAGTGATGGCATAGAAAGATGGTCATGAGCCAGAGACTCGAGTGATGGCATAGAAAGATGGTCATGAGCCAGAGACTCGAGTGATGGCATAGAAAGATGGTCATGAGCCAGAGACTCGAGTGATGGCATAGAAAGATGGTCATGAGCCAGAGACTCGAGTGATGGCATAGAAAGATGGTCATGAGCCAGAGACTCGAGTGATGGCATAGAAAGATGGTCATGAGCCAGAGACTCGAGTGATGGCATAGAAAGATGGTCATGAGCCAGAGACTCGAGTGATGGCATAGAAAGATGGTCATGAGCCAGAGACTCGAGTGATGGCATAGAAAGATGGTCATGAGCCAGAGACTCGAGTGATGGCATAGAAAGATGGTCATGAGCCAGAGACTCGAGTGATGGCATAGAAAGATGGTCATGAGCCAGAGACTCGAGTGATGGCATAGAAAGATGGTCATGAGCCAGAGACTCGAGTGATGGCATAGAAAGATGGTCATGAGCCAGAGACTCGAGTGATGGCATAGAAAGATCATGAATATAACACAACTAGGAACGATCCGCTGGCCATTTGCTAGGCCTCTGCGGGCCAGATGTGGCACGCAGGCCGCCTGTTGAATAACCCTGTCTCCTTAGGCTTATCCTTTCCTACGTACCACAAATTAATGTTGTTTAAAAGTAATGCTGCGGAGCGATGGCAGAAGGTGTAGCTAGTAAAGAAATGAAAAGAAAATAATTCAACTTGGCAAAAAAAAACTTTTCAAAATGTACTTGACTGTTGCTTTGTTGTTGTTTCCAACTTTTTCGTTTCTTATTCTTTAATTTAATTCGGTTTGTATTTATTTTCTTTGATTTGTTACGAAGCCTTGGTAAGCGGACGGAAAACCCCTAAAGGTCTGCCGAGCACTAGATGGGAACAGTGGATCTAATGAGTGTTCATCAGGTTGGACGCGTGCCACCACATTAAAAACAGTAACCAGGAAATGTCTAGGAAGTAAAGATGGCCCGTCTGATGCTGACCGCACCACTCATTGAGTGACTATTTGTTGTTACAAGTGCCTAAGCACCAGTGGCGTGAAAACTGTTCTTTTCATACGTACATACATACACACAAATCAGTGTACGACCCTTAGTCGGAAATCCCACATAGGATCCCGCCCATCTAGTTTGAGTATGGAGGTTAAGGTAGTCAATGCGGCCTTTTCCTAGCTTGAAAACCAGCTGCAACACATGTGACCTAAACACAAGCTGCATACATATGTGAGTAAAACAAAAGCTGCATACACATATGACTAAAACACAAACACAAAGCATGCATTATAAGTTTGAGATAAGTATGCTTACACAGTGTGGCAAACAACGTTTCAGCGTCTTGCGATATGTTTTCCCTAGTATGCCGATATACTTGAAAATGAATCGGCAAACATACTACATGGTTCTGCACCACCTCCTGGTAAACTGGTGCATTACAAAATAGATGTGGTCAAAGACTGAGTGAACAGTTCGTAGGCACAAATAGACCATCACCATCTGAAAGTAACGATGCTGCCACTCAAAACCTGGAGAAAGGGCAAGACCTATTTTAGGTATGGCAATGGATCGTTTTGTTTCGTTTATTTTGCTATACATTTTCGTCGGTATCTATAGACGCGATTGCGACCCGAAAATTTGAAAACCAATTGTCTGTTATTCAGAAATTATTTTTCTGTGCTCTTTACGTGAAAGATAAAATCGAAAAAGTTATTAGAAGTTATTGGAGAGGAGCCAGGCTTTGACCTGAGATGGTTTTGACGTGTATAAAATAAATCGATTTTTTTTTTGGGCAGCACGCAGTGAATAACGGTAAGTAATTTCGTAAATATCGTTTTAATTAGCCAGATTACCGCAATGTGTGTTGTATTTTTTAATTCTGCGTTAAATTTTATATAAGTGTGGGAAATTTCACAAAGATTGGCAATACAGCACATGTTTAAAAAAAATTGTTTAGTGGCATCACTGTTTTGGCTTTAAATTCAATATGTTTGCACTAGAAGACCGTTTTCCCCGCTTTATAATTAACTTAAAATAATTATTAAATTAGCTAACGTTATTTTAATCATTTTAAAAAAAAATCCACAAACATTGTAGCATTTGTTCATGCATCTGTCATTATTTAGAGCCCTTCGCATTCTCTGTTGGATATTTTTTTTCCTGATCACCCTCAAATCCCAATAATTAATTTGGGCCATCATTGCGCATTTTCTAAGATTATTCTTTAGTAACTAACTTCAGATACTTAGTAAATTAATAATGTTAAGTGAGTTACTTTTTAAACATCTACAACTCTTGTAGCATTTTTTAATGCGTCTGTTATTATTTAGAATCCACGGAATTTTCATACAGTGGTCGAGAAACAACAGCAGCGCTGACAGCGTTTCCTTTCATCAGGCCTGCCAGTACTTGGGCTTTCCCCCAAGAACTGGGTTTTTTTTGAAGACACCTTGGGTTAAGATTTTGGAATCTTTTTTTTTTTTTAAACATATATATCCTTACACAAAAGTGAGTAAATGTTTCATTTCGTAATTATAAAATTAACTATAAAATATGTACTATTTGTCAATTTTTTTTTTCTTATATATTGCTTGGGTTTTTGGTAAGCTGTCACATACCGCTCGTGTCGCGTGCCTGATTTAAGGATTTCTCCTTAAGAACCAACAGAACTCTGAAATAAAATAATGTTGAGGCGTCGGCTCGTATTGGTCTAAGGGATATCCCGTGGCCAATATACGCTCAACTTATTTTAGGAGTAGGGCAACTTAAGTTCTGGCACTACAGAATATCTACTAATCCTAATCGCAACTTGGCTGGACACCCCCACTATTATAACAAGAAAGCCTCCAGGATATGATAGTATACTATCACAGCCATGTTAACACAGATTAAACTTACTAATCACACAAACATAAAAGCTAGACAGTTTGAACAGTGAATGATGGACACTCAAGTCAATAATGAAACTTTCTGAACATGTAATAAATGCAACACATACATTATATAAGAATCAGCAAAGAACTTCGAGAACCCAGAGTGATAGGAAGGACAAAAGCTTCAAAACAGATCTGACTGAATGTGTAAGAGATTCCCAAGGTCCGCCTAGATCATCATCATGATCATGTGGACGATTAACAGTGAAGCCCGGCAATAAACCAATTGACCACACTTATCTGAATCCCTGGTTTCTTGAACTTGCTGAATATTCAGTCACTGTGTTGTTACGTTAAAGACAGTCCCACACTAGACACTCGAACACTGGTGATACACCCAAGCTCCTGGAGAGGATCTCGGGTACCAAGTCAATCACTTGAGGCACAAACCAGCTTCCGGATAAATGATGGTGAAGGTACAACACCCATTATGTTGTCCATAGACCAACTGGAGGATTTCCCTAATAGATGACAAAAGTTTGGTTTACAATTGGATGCCCACCACTGGCTTGGACATTGGTGACTTCCTTGTAGGTGTTTTTGTGAACTGATGATTCACTGCCTGGCCTCCAAGGAGATACCATCCTGTATCAAGAAGGAACTCAGAATTAGCAGTCATCTCAGGGGTTACATGTCAAGCTCAGTTTATTAACATCCACATTAGTAATCATTCAGAGGAGAGTTTTCAGGATAATGAGACAGTATAAGTCTCTAAATATCATCTCTGTTGTTCAGTCAGTAACAGGGACAAGAGACGAGTAGCAGAGTAGAGACAGATAGACTCTATCAAACATAGGACATCAACTCTCCTCGGCCACCTCTGCACTTGTAGATATACAACCCATCTCTCTCTCACATATATATATATTATACCTCCACATTCTGCCCATTGCACACCCAGTGTTGTTGTGCTAAAAAAAAAACAACCTCTAACGTCACAGTACCTAGCTGGCTGAAGTGTGACCCAGTTAAATATGTCCGCTATTTGACACAAACTCTGTCGGCTGGTTAGAGAATAATTAACTTGCTGAGTTTAATATATTTTTAATGGTGTGGGTCAGGTAGGGCACAAACTATTAGCCTGCGAAGGGAAAGGTTTGATTTCAGGGGTTTGAGTGTCTGGACACCAAGAACGGCCTAGTTCTGTGCGGTCACACAGCTGAATCTTTCCTCCCTGCAGCAGCGGCTAACTTTACAGAGACATATATCATGGTACTTGTAAACTATAATCAACTTACCCAAGCTTAGGAATCCTTTAAAGATTAAACTAGTATTTTGAATGCGCCAAGATTTAATCATAGAGGTGACATACTTCTGCACACCTAGGAAGTCAGGCAAAGAATGACCCGGCCTGATCTCTCTTTGCGTCTCTAGAAAAAAAGTCCCGTATAAGTACACCAAGGAGTAAAAAGGTTTCCAGGAATTCGGAATATTATTCCAGAAAATATATATCCCACAGTTGCAAGTTTGAAAATGTAGACTTTTCAAAACAACTAGAGGGTATACAAATATCTATTTCACCAGATAGAGGTATATATCAAAATAATTGACTATATACCCACCGGACGGGTTTACATTTGAGGCAACCCTCCCATGCTTGGCTGTCCGCGTGTGGCTGCTATAGATCCATTTATTACATTCAATGCAACGTGGACATGGGAGCCAAGGTCATTTTTGAAAGTAAAGAAAATCCGACCTTACCTGATTCCCAGAAATGAACACACCTGCTGTGTTTGCCCTGTTGTTAACACTGTCATTGACCTATCATGAAAACGGCGTGTACTACCAGTGGGCTCATGTTTTCTTCTACCATATAGAACAGAGAGTTGGGGGAGGGGCAGTAGAAGATTGAGAGGGAGCAGGAGGAGGAGAGAGGAATTTAAAAAAAAAAAAGAGACTAAGAAAAGAAAGTCGACACTGAGACATGGGGAAAAAGAAAGGAAAGGAAAAAGAAAGAAAGAAGAGGAGAGATACCAGGGAAAGAAGGTAGCAGGAAGGGGGTACGGCCATCCCGGTATCATCACTGTGGGGGGGGGGGGGGGAAACAACCACGCCAGGTGTCATTACTGTGCGGAGATAGACCAGCCCGGGTGACATCGCTGTTGCAAAAAAGGGAGGGGGGGTGGGTCCGGTATTTGTTAATTAGGTCACGTCAACTGACATTGGCACATTTATATGATCTTTATGTTCGCCTTGCCAGGACACACAATATGATATGTTTTAAGCCAGGCTCGCTGGCAGACAATTGTAAATGTATAAGGTTTTAGATGAAAAATAAATCAGCCTGCAGACATTTTCCTATGTTAAATAGGCGCATATCGTAGTGTATGTAATTGAGACATGCATAAACGGTTAGGTCTCACTGTCCCGATTCTAGCAATATATGGTTGCTAAGGGATTCGTTCAAAAACAAAACAGTTATGGCCGTAAAATGCAAACATTGAGTCATTTCATCTCACTGGATCGCAGCCGGAAGCCATGTTTCATGGATTTCCATTACAATTTTTCTGTCGTGGTGTCCGCCACTAAAATGTTAATATCTCCGCTTAGAATCGACTTACAGGCTTAAATGAGGTACCATTGGATTTGTAATTTTAATTTTCATCTAGCTGTTACAATTTCGTAAGTAAAAATACAAAAAATAAAACTTCGCTACCATCCCTACCTATATAGAATCAGTCTGCTCGCTACTTCTGCCAATTGGATTCCAGCAAGGGGACAGAATGCTTGTGAGAATGTCTCGACTATCGTTATTTTTCCTTATTAAGCTCAACGTCTTAGCCTCTTCTTCTCCGCCATAAACAACAAAGATAAAGCAAGACAGTGTTTCAATGTGTTCATGCTCAACTGTCCATTAATATTCTACCACTTATAATACTTGACTTAGACATCATGGTCGACTTAGCCTAAAATGGGTACACAGGTATCACAAGTAGTAAACGGCGAATTGCCTGATATTACCTATGTCACCGATTGTTGTAAACTGCCTAATGTCGTCCCCGTATGGGATGCAATATTTGGTTATTTAAAGCCACACACTGGCTTTTGTCGGGGGCCCTGAATATAGCCGGGCTATAAATATGGCCAAACAGCTGAAAGGAGTTTCTTGGGCCTCTCTACGGGTGATCCTCATCCGCATGGTGGCACTTTGTGTCATCGGTTGTTTATCGCTTGTGTGATATCCTTGTGGTGTACAACAAGAGAGACAGAGAGAACACCGACTGATTTTGGATGCTATAAAAATAGAGTATTATATCTGTATATGATCGCTTTGCTATACGTTTAACTTGGTATGTTTAGACGCGAAAACATTTGCTAGGTAAACAAACTACCTTTGTTTAGAATACGAGCTTTTGTGAGTCAAAATTAATAATGACACCGAGTCCTATCTTTGTTGATCTCCCTCGAGACGAAGTCATGGATAGATGTCATAAACATTCCAGCAAAGTGTTACCCCCGCCCTCCCCCACCCCCCCCCCCTCCCCCATCCCCCACAAAACCCAAATAAGCCCTAACAGCGTTGTCTGGAATGACCAGCCAACATCAGCTTTCCGAAACATCATGAGAAGGAGCAAGAAGTAAAGTTCTTTTGGCATTTAAAATTTTTTTTTTTTTTTCAAGTAAATTTCAAATCTGTTGAGCCTCAACCACTCAACCTGATCCAAGTCACGAACAGAAATTGAACTGGAGAGAGAGAGAGAGACAACATGATCAGTCTATATTATGTCAAAAACTATTTTGGGGGGGGGGGGGGGACGGCTTATTCATCTCTTTTTAATTCTTATAAGAAAATGTTTTGGCTTTGGTAAACGGTCAAGGATTAGGATCGGAATAAGTGTGTATCTCGAGGTACCAGTCTAAGTGTAAAATACACTACGACCGTTGCTACTATGGACAGAGGGGTCTTTTCACGTTTTTTTTAACTGCTGTTTGGTAGTTTGTTGTTGTTGTTTTTTTTAAATGAAAAATACTATACTAGAAGTGTTAGATTTTGACGAGTGCTTCACTCAGACAACCTGTATTCATTCAGAATAGCGTGGTCATAACTTCAGCTACCAGTTACATACATATGTAGGGCATAACCTTATCAGAAACAACCAGCAATCGCACGTCTGTGTACTTCTTATACACAGACAACAACTTTTCTCTGCTCTGTTCCAGATTTTGACATCTCGATAAGCGGAAAAGCTAAGTACTTGAGCAATTATCTTATCAGACTTGGCTGGTTAACCTTCAGTGAAAAATTGTGAGAAAGACTGCATGTTTCGGAAGTAACAAACACGAATTTCATTTTTTCCCTTTTGCGTCTCCAAATTAAACAGAAATGTGGTCGTTATAATCATAAATATTCACATGCATTTTTGATGCGTCTGCTTGAACTTTCAAGTACAGCGACATATATTTCAACACCTGACTATTTATAAAACAGTAGTAGCGCAATAAAGATGCTGGAAGAAGAAGAAAGGAGGAAGAGTAGAAGGAAGAAGAAAATGACTTGGTTTTGTACTCTCCGAGACAGCCGCTCGTTCATTTCTTCATGTTATCCTCTCCTTTGTATCGTTGCCTGCTTCTTGATTCGCTTTTATTTTTATTTATTGCAAATTTGTGTGCGTGTTTATGTGTGTGTGCGTGTTTATGTGTGTGTGCGTGTTTATGTGTGTGTACGTGTTTATGTGTGTGTGTGTACGTGTCTGTGTGTGTGTGTTTGGAACGTAAGCATGGTTCAGTTGTATATCCGCACAGTTGTATATCCGTTCAGTTTTATATCCGCACAGTTGTATATCCGTTCAGTTTTATATCCGCTCAGTTTTATATCCGCACAGTTGTATATCCTATCAGTTTTATATCCGTTCAGTTTTATATCCGCACAGTTGTATATCCGTTCAGTTTTATATCCGCTCAGTTTTATATCCGCTCAGTTGTATATCCGTTCAGCTAAGTCCGTACGTTGACTCTAGCCGGCAGTAGGTTGCTGCTCCAAGAGAAGCAGCAGTACAACACGATGCATGTACCAGTCATGATGAATTACATGGTTTAAAATGAATCCATTGACTTTGTTAACAAGTTTCCTCACAGAGTGGTACCTCGACTTACGAACAGCTCTACGTGCACACTTTTCAAGATGCGAACTTTTTTCATATCTTATTTTGACCTCTATATGCGAGCCTAGATTCCAGATATTAAACGTAATTCGCGCTTGTTTAGTGTTACTATATCGCATTTATCTGGGATAGACGCAACGAGTCAAATTCTTTGAGAAACAGAAGGTCAAATGGTTTGGTCATATATTAGGATTGCAGAGAGAGCAACTACCAACGCAGATGCTACACATGAAAAGCTCTGAAAGTGAGATCTATAAACCGCCCTAGGAGAAGATGAATTGATGTCATTGAAAAGCTTCTGCGTCGACATGAAATGACAATAATAATTGCTTCCCATTAAGCAATGGATCACAAACTGTTCCTCTCAACAAAACATAACAGCGGAAGTAGAAAAATAATGATGATGATAATAATGATGACGATGATGACGACAATGATGATGATGTACAATTAGACAGTAACTGGTGTCATTGAAATTGGAACTCTTTGATTGCTGCTGAAGACTGGGACGGGGCTCTTTTGGGAGTGTCCAGAGTAATGTGATGTTGATTCCTAATTCAACATTGAACATAAATAAAGCTATCGAGGAAATGAAAACTTTCCTAATCGTCTGTATTAAGTACATCCAACTGAAGCAGATATTTTATCTCCCAATATAATCCGTTTGAAAGCTCAAGCGGTTTACATAGATCTATCGCAGAACTCGCAATCCCCTGGCAGTAGCAAAGATACCATGAACAGGTTAAAACTAGAGAGAGAGATGTTTTGAGAAGTTCAAGAATATAACCGGTATCCACCGTGTTATAGGCAGGGAGATCGTGCTAGGGGTGACGCACAATAAAGGCCGCTGAAAAGTACGTAAGGAATTTCAGAAACTGGTGGAGCCAGAGTGTTACAGACCACAAGTTTTTCGGTTGTTGTTGTTGTTGTTATCGATCCAGAGGCGCATGAGCTTTCGCCCTTTGGCCCAATGCCATGTAGTGGAATTTGCATGTTTTCACAAGCTGTTCTCTTCCTCCGTACAAGGTGTTCCCCTTGTCTTGTCTCGGAGGAAGTAGCATTCTTCTAGTCTCGCTGAGTTTTTGGGCACTCAAAGAGATGGTGTTCAACAGTTTCGTAGGGGTAGTTACATAGCTGGCACTCTGGGGAGTGTTGTGGCTGTATTCTATTTAGATGTCCATTGAGTGGAGTATGTTGCGTTCTAAGTCTGAAGATGGTGGCCTGGTCCCTTCTTGTTAGATGGTTAATGCTGTCATTAGGATCAGGGCCAGCCATGTGTCTATAAACCTCTCTTCCAGTTACTCCCATGGCCCATCTGTTCAACCAAGTTTCTTTGTTTATAGCTCTTATAAGTAAGTGTTTATGCTGTCTGCAGGGTTGTCGCTGTAGGTGGTTGTTCTTGTGTTGCTCCTTTCTTTGCCAATCTGTCAGCTCTGTCATTACCTGGTGTGCCGGAGTGGCCTGGAATCCACTGCATCACTATTCTGATGTTGTATGAGGTAATAAGCTGATCAGCATCCAGGATTATCTTGGCTATATCCGTTCTGCAGCGTTCACTGCCCCCCAGAGCTTGAAGGGCAGACACTGAATCTGTGAAGATGACAATATTTTGGACCTTTGAAGGGTAAACATCCAATACAGTCTTTAGGTGGTATACTGCTGTTTCCAGTGCAATTATTTCAGCTTCATAATTTGAAGAGAATTCACCGCATGCATCCAAAATCTCTTCAGCAGATCCATCGGGATAACCTTTGTAGATTCCGTAACCTGCTTTAATGTTAGCTTTAAATGCAGATCCATCAGTATAAACATGTATCCATTCTTGGGGGTAAGAATCAATGGTCTTTAGCGATGAGTTCATAAAAGCGATTGGGTCGGACTGTTTGGTTTCCTCGCCTACCAGTTTAATTCGGACTTCTGGAGTTTTAAAGCGAGCATGTGGTGGTAGGTTTCTTGCAACATTCTGAATGCCTTGACGTCTTTCTGGGAGGTGGTATCTGTCCTGAATTTCATTGACACCGTATAAAACCTATTTGTTCTTTATTCTTTGTTTGTATTCCCAGTTTTCTACAAGGTGTTTATTAGGATGGTTACGATTCTTTCTAACGCTTCTTTCATAAATTTCTAAAGTGGCTTTTTCTCCCCGCAACCCGAGGGGTTCCACATTTGTATGGATTTCACATGCAGCAGTTGGTGTAGACTGCATAGCTCCGCAGATTAATCGGAGGGCATTATTTTGTACTCAAGAGTCTCTAGGTTAGTTTTGGAGCAGGTTGTAAGCAGTGAGTTGTTGTACTCTATCACAGAGCGAACATATCCTAGATATAAGCCCCTCAGAGTTTCCTTGTCTGATCCCCATGATGTACCTGCAAGTCTCTTTAATAACTGTAACCGCCTCAATGCCTTATTCCTTACGTTTTCAATATGATTCTTGAGGCTGAGCTGCCGGTCGAGTGTGACTCCAAGGTATGTAGTATGCTCTTCTTTCATCACTTGGTGTTTGTCTAACCTCAGGTTAATATTCTTCCTTGCTACTTGATGGATTTTTGGTAAAGACAGCGTAGACCGTCTTTGGCACAGCTAACCTTGAGTTTCCATCTTTGGCAGTACTCATGCAGTCTTCTAAGGTCTCCATTTAGTCTTTGGGCTCCACTTTCCACATTTTCATGACTCTGCCATATTGCTAGGTCATCAGCGTACAAGGATTTTTCGGCCTTGATTTGTTCTGGCAGGTCATTGGCAGGTCAGCCAGTTATATAATCTGCCATGTATTCCTATGCTCATCCTCTTCATCAGGAGACCCTTTCTCCATACTCTGCCATAGACCTGCTGGAGGTCGACAAAGACGGCCACTGTGTTTCTTATTCTGGAAGCCATTATGTATTTTTGTGTCAGTCTGAACAGCTGGTCTTCTGTACAGCTGTTGGTTCTGAAGCCTGCCTGTTCATGACATAGAACACCAGCACTCTCTAGGAACCAATACAAGCGCCTTTTTATCATTCATTCTGCAACTTTGCCCAAGCATGACATTAAGGATATCGGGCGGTAACTTTTGGGGTCGTCTGGAGGCTTTTTGGTTTTATAATGGGGACGATGTATGCATTCCTCCATTCCTTTGAAAGTTTGCTTGACCTCCAAGTTTTATTAATAAGCCTGAGAACTACTTCTCTTTCAGACCGGCCAAGATGTAGGAGCATTTCGTTGTGGATCTTATCTGAGCCTGGGGATTTTCTAGGTTTTAATTTCTTCATGGCTTGTTCTAATTCATCCATGCTAAACTCATCTTCATCTGTTGGAGCTCTCTCTTGTTTTATCAACTGAGAGAGCTCCAACAGATGAAGATGAGTTTAGCATGGATGAATTAGAACAAGCCATGAAGAAATTAAAACCTAGAAAATCCCCAGGCTCAGATAAGATCCACAACGAAATGCTCTTGTTTTATCAACTGAGAGAGCTGTGTTCTATCAAGTTATGACAGCTTACCTGCTCTGTTAACCGAGGCAAAATAATGATTGAAATGTTCTGCTTTCTTCTTGTCTTCAGTGATTATCTTACTCCCATCTGTCACTGGTTTTGGGTTCACCCTTCTACTTTCTCCGGAGAGGTTTTTAACTAAAGTCCATGCTTTATTTCCATTCTGTCTAAGGTCTAAGTTGGAGCAAGTTTCTGTCCATTTATCTCTCTTAGCCTTATTAACTACAAGCTTTACTCTGGCACATGCTTTATTGTATGGATCTTTGCTTCTGTTGAACGTGCAGTTTCGAGCAATATTCTTGCTTTATTCCTTTCAGATACAGCATTTTTAATTTGTTTATTCCAGAAAGGTTTATATGCCTTTCGGCTACCCCTTGGGATGGCTTTCAACGCTGCATTCAAGATTGCTTCTGTTATATCTTCACAAAACGTTTCCACACAGCTGTTGTCAATTCTTCACAGGAGGCAGTCAGATGTTTCTTGAAATAGTTTCCAGTTTGCTTTTCGGAAATTCCAACGGGTTCTCTGCTTGAAGCGTAATTGAGCGGTGGTGCTTACAGTTGTAAGTATAGGTTTGTGGTCACTTCCTATGTCGTCCAGGACTTGAGGATAACTTGCGTCTGCCAATTCGGATGAGCAGATGGTCAGATCAGGTTGGCTGAGAGATTGGTGGGCCATGTGTAACAGTGTAGGTGTAGACTCTGTGTCCTGCAGCACTAATATGTTAGTTGTTTCACAAGTATCTTCGAAGTATTTCCCTGTGTTATTGTAGTCAGGG
Source organism: Candidula unifasciata (assembly GCA_905116865.2). Lineage (NCBI taxonomy): Eukaryota > Metazoa > Mollusca > Gastropoda > Stylommatophora > Geomitridae > Candidula > Candidula unifasciata. The sequence continues at coordinate 43,560 of CAJHNH020000546.1, forward strand.
TAACCCCAACTTGGAGAGTGTCCGTTGAAGTCACCAACAAAAAGGGTTTTATGGTACTGCGTCTTGTATAGTTCTGGTATGTTGCATGTTGTGCCAGATAGTTATTTTTTGCACATCTGTAGGGTGAGATGTCGATAGCATTGTTACATCTTCTTGTATGTCATTTCAGATATAGGTCACTATGCCCCGGCAGTCATTGCACTTACAGGCATAACTAGTATATCCAGTGAGATGCAGATCAGAGTCTTTATGCAGGGTTTCTTGTAGGGCAGCCACATGTTCCCTGTGGTTGTTTAGCAGTGTGGCAATTTCAAGTTTCTTATTTCCTATTCCACAGATGTTCAGCTGCATAATATTAAGCATCTGTGTATTTTTTGTTGTGCGGTCTGAGTTCTCTTTGCTCTCCCTCCCACTCTTCCTCCTCCTGGGGTGTCTGATTTTCCTATTTATCTTAAATTTTCAAGTAGCCAATTTTTCGCACATGACAGCCTGGTTTCCCACTGTCTGGCGCGGGCCTTGATAGACGAGGCGACGACCGATCTCGTATGTTTTCTTAGATTTTGACAAATTCATGGCATTGTGGTGCTGGGGTGTCTGTGGATTACCTACCTCCCCGGGCAGCAGCTAGAAATGCCCTGTACCAGTTCCAAAGGAGATATAAGTTGTGTTTCTGCCTTCCCCTTTAACACGTAGCTAAGGTGAGGCTCACAGTGTGCTCATTCCCCGCCATCAGATGGCCTGCTGGTTTCGCTGAGCTCTTCATGGCTCTAAGCATGGCCTAAGCATGAGTAGTTGGGGCAACTGGATCGTCACGTCCTGAGTCCCTGTGCCTTCACGATAGTTTCCGGTATTCAGGGGGATCAGCATACGTGTTTCCATTCCTAAGACTGTTCAGCACACCTCCGGCTCCTTCCCTCCCACAATGGGCAGTACAGTGTTGTTGCACAGGGTTTATTATCGAGGTTTGCTCCTCTAGATCAATTGTGTTTTGCCTGGGGATTCGCACCCCCAGTTACCAGGACTACCTCGGGGAGGCTCTGACTCTTCGCCACACACAATGGTCTTGAGGTAAGAGAGGTTTTGCTAGGTCAAAAGGCTGACACCGCAATGGACGCTCCTTTCGTGAACAGATATTCACTAGACCTAGGGTGAAGTAAAGGGGGGGGGGAACCACTACCCACAACACCAACACTTCTTACCCCCTGCCTCTTGAAGCTCAGTCCCACAAGTTTTTCGGTTAAGCTGGGCTTTTCTAGAAAAACAATACCTAAGAGACCATTAGTTAGTAAAGAGGAAATAGCATTTCCAGAACGAAAGAAAGACTGTGGTCTGATAAAATCTCTGTTGGTTTATAACTCTGAAATCATACGGTCTTTAAACAACAAAAAGTTAGCATACGAAAACTCAACATTATGTTAAAAAATACGGCAGAGTTTAGGCAACCAGGCAATTCTTCTGTGAGTGGATGACAGAAATCTTTGCTGCCACAGCGAAACGGTATCTACAAAACGGGCTGACTGAGAAAGTTCTTACACTGGACAATGCGCCAGGACATCCACTACAGTTCGAAGAAGATTTGCATAAAGAATATAATGTCGTTAAAATTGAATTCTTGCCTCCAAACACCATATCAATCCTAAAAGCGGCTAGTGTGTCTTTTTTCTAACTTTTAAAAACTTTATTCAAAGCTCTTTTATAAACAGGTTTCGATGTTACACATAATTAATCCTCATGGAATTCTCAAAGAATCACTTCAATATTCTACACTGCTTGCGTCTTATTAATCAAGTATGGGAAAATCTTTTGTGAGAACACTAAAATCAGCAAGGAAGAAAAATTGATGGTCTGACTGTGTCCGAGGAACTGCACAGGATGGAACTGAAAGCGAAACTGATATCATAGATAGAGTTGTCTCCCTGGGCAAGACAGTGCATTTAGAAGTTGATGAAGCAGACTTAGAGGAGCGTAACATTGAACTGACCAATGAAGAGCTTCAAGAGTTAAAAACTGAACTGGAAAACGAAAGGGGTGATTTTTTTTTTAATTTAGTATTTTATTTTTTATTTTCACAGTTTAAAATGGAAAATAATTTTCATACTACATACGTGTGAAGCCAAAGACTGGATAAACAAAACCTTGTAAAAAAAAAAAATAACTTGTTTTTTAACAAAATGTAATTTGTTTATTTTATTTTTTATTTTTTATTTTTTATTTTTTTTTTTATTTTGAACACAATGTTCCTTCTACATCTTGACCTGTTTCTTAAGATTTCCCTCATTTAGGCGAGATAAATTGTTTCCATTATTTTTTTTTTTAAAGATCTAATGTGGAAATCGGGTTTTGAGATGTGCAATCTATTTTCTTGACACTTTGAGTTAGCTGGTCCGCAGTGAGAGGGAAGGAGAGTGGGTGGATTGGGTTTCATTTCAAAGGTGAATGGACACTGGTTTCAAACAGAGAGCCTCGTATAGAAGGTCACAACGTCGGTATGAGAGCTGAGGTGGAGGCAGTAACGACAGATTTCCGATGCCTTGGGGGCACCACACCCCGACATGTTGTTATTGTAATAGACTCCCATAACTTGCGTTGTAAAATTGAAACTGGCGTCCTGTGCGCAGAGTGGCCTGTATCACTCGATAAGATCCATATCATGAGCACATCGTGGATTTTCTGTCCAGGATATTCAGGAGTGTGAGGCGATAAGCATGCTGATAGATTAGCTGCCTTCACCCTTATGTTCGATGAGCTACTTTGTGATAGAGCGAATGTAGTAAAGGCTCTATGGAATAAAATGGACAGTACTATTGAGCAGATAGAGAATCCATACATTGAAGACTAATGATGTTGGGGGGGGGGGGTAGAGGTACTGAAAGATATTTAACATTGAGAGGGGATGTAGGTAGGTAAGTTGTACCCCACCATGACATCACACAATCGATAAACACTTGGTGACACAAAATGCCACCATTTTGAAAATGATCACCCGTGGAATGGTCGTTAGGCCATATTTAAGGCCAGTTATGTTTAGCGCCCTTGGCAAAAGCCACAGTGGGGCTTCAAAATAACACAAAATTGCATCCCACAGGGGGACGACGATACATCTGCTGTTATTGAGGGGGAAACAGAGGTAGACTTTTTAATCAGGTACTATTAGCATGTTAACTCTTCTTTGGCTACAGAAAAATGGGACGGACCACGTTTGGGAATGTACCAATGTCAATTCTTGATTTATTTATTTAAAATTATTTATTTATGTATTTATTTGTGCTTGCAGTAAATCTGCAGAAGCATTACTACAATAGCCTAATGATAACCTACTTAGAATTGTCTCAACTGGGCAGACATGTCATCCCGTTGGAAAGTGTGAATGTACGCCATGATGTGTTACTGGTTCACAGGTGTAGCTTGCCAAGGGCAGGCCGACATTTTGTTCATCCTGGATTCCTCTTCGAGCATTTCTCGCGCCAGTTACAACACAATGATCAATTTTGTCATAAATGTCACTCGCAATTTTTACATCGGACCCAACACCGTACAGTTCGCTGCCGTTGTCTTTGGTAGCGCCCCTTATTTGCAGTTCAACTTTAACATTTTTACAGATCATCTGGCACTTGAACAGGTTCGTATTTTTTAAAACTTACATTTTGGATATGTATACTCTATAAGAAATATGGTTTAGAAATTATACATGAGGAACCATGTGTGAGCAAAAAAATAGAAAGGTCAAGAACCCTTCAGACGTTTTGGGGGCATCGGTCATATGGTGCTAGACAACTATTTGCATAGATCATCTGAAACATGATGGCTGATATGGTAAACATTGCATTTGTCACCTTTGCTTCCCAGATTATTTTCTAGTATCCATTTAAGGATAGATTTCCCTGTAAGCCTAGATTACTTATTTTACATAATTCTTCAGGGTACAGATACAAGATGCCAAAAACCTTCCGGCTGGGAACAATGTATCTAGTCACTGCTCTGTCGCGATTAAGATGTTCTGCTCGGTCCACTGACTGCTCTTCATTAATAGCAGCAAGGCCAGCCAACCATAGGTTGTTTTTTTTTTAGTTTGACACAAGCTATTAAAGCTCATTCGATGTACTGGCTCGTGCCAGATCTTGGTCGTATATGACTGAGCTACCGTATAACTGTGGCCGGTACGACCTGTATTCTGCTAACGCCGAATGCTAGGCATCGTATTCAAAAACATGCCATCACATACTGAGCCAATGGCTTCGGGTGAAGCAGTGCATTGGGGAGGATAATAGACTTATCCTAGAAAGAGGAAATGCAACCCAAAAATCGTATATCAGATACAAGTTTTTAAGCTGGTCTGGAAGGGAAGCTCCTTTAGGAGGACAGATAGAGCACTGCTTTTCTGATCAGGAGACTTCTGCAGCATGCTTTATTCCAAACGTACTCATGTTACCTTTCCTTTGGAGTAAATAAGGTAGATCTAGAGAGAAATCATGTCGCATGATCAGCATATGGTCTCTACATTACTACCAAGACTTTGTACTTGTGAGAGTTACGGCTTGCCACATTAAATGTAAGGACCTTGTGTCCTGGGTTTTCCATTGACCTGAGAAACATTATTGATGTGAGAAAAGCAGCTTTCCATTGATGCCGAGCCTCAATAAACTTGGCATAGATATTGTTGGCCTACAGGAGCAGTCTGCCAGAGGATGGGTCCTTAAGAGAAAATAATTATTTTTTCTTCTGGAAAGGCAAAGGCCAGGAAGAAATCTAGAAGTATGGAGTGGTAAAGGTGAAGATAAAGTCAGGAGATGTGAACCAGCGTCATTGTACACGGTTATAAACCATAAGTGCTCTGCTTCAGTGCAGAGAGCTGATAAGAAACAGTCCGCCTGTGTCGCCGTCCACACGCAACTCTGTAGCGACGTTCCTATGTTTACCCCAGAGTGTTAACACTAGAGATCCATTACCTGAGGTGAACCGCCAGGTAGCGAACACCGGCTGTTGGCTGCAGCGAGTAGAAGCTGGATTTGAGAGCTAGTCTCCTATCGACTGCGCTAACGTGGCTTGACTTTGGTAATGGGACGAGAACCGGTATTTGAAAACATGTTATGGCCGTAGACAAATGGAGTGGGATTTGCAGAAAAGAATTCACTGTTGGGGTCAGTTGTGAGTCTAACTAACGTAAATGACAGAATATGATCCCTACGATTGTTTATCTTAGGCGATTGTGTCACCCTTGTCACTGCATGAGCACCCACACTAACATTAACTGAGAATGCAAAAAAAATTTATGAGTAACTGGATAATGCGTTTACAGCAAATCTTGAATCGGATGCATGATGGCCAGTTTCTTGAAACAAAAATTATATTGGTCACATGAATGGCAATATGCAAAGACTATTGGAACTCTGAACTAGAAATGACCTGTGCAACACAATTCTTTCTCAAAACTAAAGACCGTTATAGAAACATTTAAGGTTTGGCCTCTGGCCCCAAGTGTATCTTATTCTCGCAAAAAAGGCAGCACTTGAACTATGTATTATTAACACGCAGCTACCACAGTGCTGACTATGCAACTGACCATTCCCTAGTTGCTACAAGAGTTTGGGTAGAAACCAAAGAGAATTTTCACTTCAAGAAATAAATTTATTCCTATGTTAAATATTTCTAAAATTCAAGACCCTGAAAGGTGTTTTGATTTGCAACAACAGCTCGGAGATGCTTTTACTGATATCCAGAATAAGTCTACAGTCAGTTTAAAATGGGATGTCTATAATACAGCCGCAACAGTCTATAGGATTAGAAAACACAAGTCAGGACTGGTTTTAAGCTAATAGTCAGACACTCCAGTCTGACAGCATTAAGGTAATACTCTGGGAAAACAAAAAAGGAACACTAAGGAACGCCCTAAGTGAATTGAGAGAAGCTAGAAATCATCTGCAAAAGGTAGGTACACCGTGTGTGCTAACAACTACTGACTCCAGTTATGTGGAAGCATTCACATTGCTAGCTGTGGTGGGAATATTAGAGGCATGTATAGAGCCACTGAAAAAGAATGTCATCGGCCAGATTAATAAAAAAGTGCACCACTAAAAAGTTTGAATGGGGAGATTAACATTGACTAGAAGAAGCTGTCAATAGTTGGGTGAACTCAGTTGAGACCAAAATAAGAGATGGTACTCTTAATGTCATGAAGACACCCACAATTCTTGACTATCTGAATACATTTCCAACTATTATAGAAGCTGGGAATGCTATTGACAAACTTCCTTCAGGGTAGGTCCCAGACAGAGATTGAATTCATGCTGAGATCATTAGGAGCGGGAAAGACATTCTAATCGCACACATGTAACTAGCTAATAACACTCTGTTGGGATGAGGATAGGTCAAACAGGAATTCAAAGATTTGAGCATTACAACTATTCACACGAATAATACCGATCAGAAGGACTGCAATTACTACTGAGGAATACCACTTTTGTGTGCTTCTGGAAAAGTACTTGCGAGAATTGCTCTGTGAAGACTTCAGATCCAAGGAGACCCAGTCACCGTATGGCTTTCGTGAAACCATTTTCATAAAAATAATTTTCTGTTCAATATTGTAAAGACCTGCTTTTCTTCCCATACAGTTGTAGGTGCCATTGGTAGAACAAGCTTAGAGCATCAATAGAACAGATGCTGAAAGCTTGGTTTTCATCTGATAACTTTTGATTTGATTCGTGAAATTAATCACTACTTCACATAATCAAGCTTTTTCAAAACATGCGTTTCACGTATCTGAGTGTCGTATTTTAAAGTATAGTTCACAGAATTGTACATGCATATAACATTCATGCATGTCATATTTTAACGTGTAGTTCACATAATATTTTATATATTTACGTGTTATATTTCGAGCACAGCACACAATGTGTTTGATCTGTAAATGCGGAACATATAGTCCCACAATCTTACTTTTCTTTCTCCCTCTCATCATATAGGCCCTGCATCGAATGGCATATCTAGCGCAAACTTCTGACACAGACAAGGCACTGCAGCTAGCAAGAGAACATATCTTTACCCTAGCCCACGGGTCCCGACCTTATGTACCTAAGATTGCAGTTACCATCACCGACGGGCCATCCACAAATCCATTGAGAACGGCGGCGGAAGCAAAAAAGCTAAAGGATGCTGGTATTCAAATGATCGCTATTGATGTTGGAACCCTGCTCAATCAGGAACTACAAGCATTGGCGTCTACTTCCAACGATGTGTTTACAGTTGCCGACTTCGATCAGTTGTATAGCATCCAGAGCAGCATCACCAGCAGGACTTGTGCCAAAAGTATTGTCTCCGTTGTTGCATACATCTGTTTTTAGACTATTCTCAGAATAACGGTCGTAAATTATCGAGGTGGAAAATATACCCTAACAGGGCCTCAGTCACATGTCAATTGCGCACTTCTGGGTACTATAACACCACCGCCAAATTGCGAACTTTAGGCAACTTCCGCTACAGCCGATGGTGTCCCACACGCCGCTCACGCGGCGTGGATTGGGGCTAAACTATATGGCTAGGACTCACGAGCAAATAAAATGAAGGAAGCTGCAGGAGATGCGGTAGCTGCTGCTCGTGAGTCCTAGCCATCTAGTTTAGCCCCAATCCACGCCGCAATTCGGCGGTGGCGAAAGTCGCCGGAAGCTCGCATTTTAAGACGACGGAACTGCGCAATTGACACGTGACGAGGGTAAATTTTCCGCCTCGATAATTTACGACCGTTATTCGGAGGATAGTCTGTTTTTGTTTTCAAAATCCTCAGTTGATGTGTTTGTACGGTCACACGTGTACTAGACCTATAATTTGATGGGCTAACTGTCGTCCTATGGGTATTGGGGTTACACCGGTTGCCTATACTTCCATCTTTCCAGAATTTTAGGCGCGTCAATCTCAGAATCCAGTAATAATCTTTTAAACCGCCTCCCTGCTAGATTTGAACCCAAGACTTTTATTGCTTCCTCGGCTACAAATGTATTTATTGGAACGTCTATTCTCATATGCGGCTTGCCTCAACAATGACGTAATTCTGTAAGAATAAGCTGAAATCTGTTGACAAGGCACTGAAAGAACCCTTTGGAGGAAGCCGGCTTATTACTGATCACAACCAGTTTGTGTTGATTTGATTTATTGCATGGTGTCCTCTTCCTGTATATGTGAAGTCCAAAAACTGATCTTGCATACATTTATAGTTCATCAGCTAGCAGACTGAAAGAAGAGCTATGCAACACAGTCTCAGTGAGAATATATCTCAGTACCAGGCTAGGAGAAAGGCATATCGGGTTAGGAGAAAACTACACCGGGTTAGGAGAAAGCTATACCGGGTTAGGGGAAAGTTATACCAGGTTAGGAGAAAGGCATACGAGGTTAGGAGAGAGGTATACCAGGCTATGAGAAAGTTATACGAGGTTAGGAGAAAGTTATACCAGTTTCTGAGAAAGTTATACCAGGTTAGGAGAAAGGTATACCAGGTTAGGAGAAAGTTATAACAGATTAGGAGAAAGGTATACCGGGTTAGAAGAAAGTTATACCAGGCTAGGAGAAAAATATTCCAGGTTAGGAAAAACGTATTCCAAGTTAGAAGAAAGGTATTCCAGATTCGGAGAAAGGTATTCCAGGTTTGGAGAAAGATATATTAGGTTAAAGTATTTAAGCTAACTACACTTCCAGAGTAAGCAGCTTTTTTTTTTTTTCATCTATAACTCTGTGAACGCCAGTGATTAGCACTTAAGAAATAAAACCCAGTTTTTAAGAACCAAACGTGAGGAACAAGGAATAATAACAGTATTTTCCTGTTGTGAAGTTACTGTGAATAATTAGTACAGTCTATTGCAAAATTGATTCCATGAAACCAAACAAAAGGGAAACGTTCGATTCTTTCGTGGCGAGCTATCTGTGTATGTACTCCAGGCAAGGGTTACTGAATTTTTTTTTTAATTCGTGGGGGGGGGGGGTGTTGGAGGGGGGGGGGGGTGGGAGAGGAAATAGTATTATATTTTGGGGGGAAATATACCAAAACGCACGAAAAGGTAAACATTTCTAATTCTTTATTAATAAACCATTGAAACGTCTTCAAACACACACACACACACACACACAAACCTAAATATATGCGTGTGTGTGTCCAGATATGTATATGTGTGTTTGTGTGTATATATATATATATATATATATATATATATATATATATATATATATATATATATATAAGTATTATGTGTGTAAATATATACATATATATAAAACTGGCTTTCATTATATTTGATCAGAATTGAGTTTGTGTGTCCATTACATCGTTGTTTTATTTATTTATTTATTTATTTTTTCGCTCAGTATTTTAAACAGCGTTTTATTAGCTTCCAGTTAGTGCATTTAATGTCAAGGAGCAATAGCTTTGATCTTATAAATTCATTTATTGTTGGTCTACAAGGAAGAGCGATTTTTTAATCTCAGTACGTTAGACAGAGCAAATAACGCTTTCTGCAGCTGCAAAAGAATGAGGCAATGCCAAAAGACTTATGCAATAATGTTGGTGGTAGTGGAAAGCCATTTTCATCTCCACATTTTATTTCTTTGAAATTGTAAATCATATTCTGGTGTTCCGCGTGACTTTTGTATCACCGCAATCCCACACCCTTGTCTACGGCTGCCACATTGATTCACATTGTAGGTGTCATAGGAGTCCCATCCAACAGCCGTGATATGCGCCTGCATGTTTATGGAGTTTTGCTGGGTATTTGTCAGTTGTGTGTTGAAGCTGTTCGGTACACGAATGGTATCTAGTCTACAAACCGTATGTAAGAGGGGTTTAAAGGTACTTCACATTCACATAAAAAAAATGTTTGACAACAGTAGCTTTCTGCACGATGCAAAAATTAGAACTCGTATTGTTCTATGCACGTGATACATCGGCAACGAGTAAACAGGATGAAGAGATTGTTTTGAGAAAGGATAAACTCGAAAACCTGGTCAAGTTTTTTTTTTTTTTTTCTACTCTAGTGAAAGGCAAGGAGATTTTTTTAAAAATACGAGGCATTAAAGTTAGGAGAGACAAGAACACAGACCTGGTTATCAATTCCCGTGATAGTCTAAGATGGCGAACCATGACTACATACGCTTATTGGTATGAAACATCACAAGAAAGACATAGAGTTGCAACTACACGAGCAATGTTAGGAAAATGTACTGCACAATTCGCAATGTTGTTTTCCTACAGTATTATTTAAATATTTCTGTCACCCATGGGCCATTTTCCGAGTCAAACGTCTTTAGCAGCACACTAGGAAATATTTACCCCTTGTCAGTCCCATATATTCTTGATTGTTATACATCTATATATTGGTTGTGTCTCAGTGTACATTAACAAGGCGTCTTTTGTTTCTTCCCCAGTTAACCCATCTAAAGATGCATGTAAGTATGTGTGATTCACTGTCACTTGAATGTGAAACGCCATAGCAATAATATAAAGGTTAATTGCGTTCATTTGTGCCAATATCAGATAATGAGCTCATACAAAGAATACAAGGTATACCTGTAGTTATAAGAGAACAAACTTGGAAAAGAGGGGTTGTAAAATAAGAAGGAACAGCTATCGAAGTCTCTAGCCGAGATTTAAGAAAAGACTGCATCGAAACAAAAGCACAAAGTGTGTCATGCCTTTGGTGTGGTGTTATTTTATTGAAACTTATCAATTCTAGCAATAACTCCAGTGTGTCAAGGCGAAACAATCTCAGATCTGCTCGCATGCACATTATCAGCCGCTTCTCCTGGCTGACCTCTTAGCAATGCCTTGTGCAGGCATAGTTCAATGGCAGATGTGTAATATCTGGATTGTGTTTCAAATGTAGTATTTACAACTGATAATGTTCTAGCGCTAGGTCCGCGAGCTTAATGTTCAGTTTTTGTTAAATTTTAACAAGAAAACAATGTATATTTAAACTGCGCTCTGCTAGAAAACTTTTTTTTTTAAACAATTTTGATTTAATTTGTAAACTTTGTTTAAACCCCTGATGTGAACACCGGGCCACTGGTTTGGGCAGTCTTGAGAGAACAGACTATTTTTGCTTACAGATATAAAGATATACTACACAAATATGTCGGCGTCTGTGGCTCAGGCGTTACGAACGCGCTTTGTAATGCCGGGCTGCTGGGTTCGATCTATTGCCTCGCGTTGGTTTCGACAGTGGTTGTGAGAGCCAAACGTCTGTAAACTGCTGAAGGTAAAATTAGCCTAGAAAAGCTACAACTGACCCCCTCCCACCCCCCACCCCCCTTTTCCATCCCAAACAAATATTGATGTGGTTGGCACTGCAACGTTCTGTAAATGATTGGCAACAAACTTGTTTTAATACAAAGACAACTCGAAGCCCAGACGAGACTTGGGGTTCAACATGGAAAACTTCAATTTCTTGGTGGCCAACTTCAAATGTCAAACTAAGCTATGTTATTTTTTATTATAAATAATAGTTGCATCATCATCATCATCATCAAGTGCCATGTCAACTGGCGAAGGCGCTCAAGCGTCTCCACAGGTCAGGATTCACGGTTGCCTGGAACAGCTGTCTTGATGATATTCCTCCATGCCATCGTTTCAGTTCATCCAGCATATGGATATAGTTGCACAGAAGACTGTATATTGTTTGTATTCTTACTGTGTTTAAAATAGAAATGATTGTGTGTGATGTAACTTCTCAGTGTATTTAAAACCCGTCAGCTCAAATTGGTACACCCAATGTGTGCAGTCTATTCTGTGAAAAATCATTTTCCATAAAACTGCAAGCCTCACAGGGTTTAGTCTCTCGTGTGGCATTGATGATGTCTCTCCTGTCCATAGAGGGTCCATTTCTGATAGTCGCATTGCCAGCCAGAGAATCTGCTCTCTCTCTCTCTCTCTCTCTCTCTCTCTCTCTCTCTCTCTCTCTCTCTCTCTCTCTCTCTCTCTCTCTCTCTCGTGTCTTTCATGCCATTATGACCTGGGACAAAATGAAGGTGCAAAACTCTGCGTGTCGTTCCAGATTGAGCTACTGTTTCCGTATGCCCTATTCTTGTGTAGCGTGCTCACTGTGTCGCCGAGAAAGCATGAATTGGTCCATTTCTAAATTTTCAGCCATTCTATGTTCTTTGTCACAGGCATGGCCTCCACTGTCATGCTGCTGGTGATAGAAACAAAGGCTCCGTTGCTTTATTTGATGACTTTCCAATTCTTCTTGCAGTGAACGTCCATGCAAACCACTTGTGACGAATCACAGAATTATATGTGCATATAGCAGTATCTTCCTGTGTTGTGTGTTCCTCCGCTAATGCTCTTACTTCTGCATCAACTATTGGTGGTGCCAAATCACGGCACTGTCTTGTCAGGGTGATAACCAACACAAAGTACTTCATGTATTCATTTGTATGGGTATCCATTCATCCCCACATTTTATGTTTTGAAGGGAATTCACCCGTTGAAGTACTGTCTCTGCACCGCCCAACCAAGATTGGCTTCGGTTAAGTCAGTTCACCGTGCAGTAGGTGTGTAAAGACATCGGTGATTTTGAGATAGGCACGCTTGTAATGAAATAGACAGAGCATCCATATTTAAGGGGAATAGTTCATCTGAGAGTGAGATATGAGTTTTAAGTTATGAGTTGGATTATCTTCACAGCTCTCCGGACACATCCATTGGTGCTCAGATTCTCCTCTCAACATATTCATCAGCGTCGCGCAGTTAACAGTGCCAGTCCTATGCTGGTTGACAACACTTTGTGTGCGTCCGGTGTGCTTCTCATGCTTGGATGTGCCGATCTTTACTCCAATTCTCATATTCGTAGCAGTGATGCGGACACGTTGTTTCCAAAATCATAGGAACGTCCTATCTCTCTTAGGGCATTGACAATGTCTGCGTGATTAATGGACCGGCCATCTTCAGTTAATGCGGCACCTGCCAGTCTTTCAGCTCTTTCATTACCAACAACACCTGCATGACATAGGACAAATATGAAGGTAACTACACACGCAGGAAAGTTTTGCAATAACTCAATCCACTGTCTGCGTAATCAGCCTGCCTCTGCCCGCCAGATCATGCTCAAAGAAGCACTCAGTACATACACGCAGGAATAGTCCTGTGATTCTAGCCATAAGAAAGCTTGTGTCACCGCCATCACCTCATCGTCGAGCTGCTGTTAGTCAGGAAGAAGGCACCGTTGGCTTCTTGAACTCTTCTGCCTGAAGAGCGAGCTGTAAATGCCCATGCACTCTCATGTTCTCCTATAATGGACCGGTCTGTAAAGATCAGCACATGGATCTCATCTGATTCGTCACTGATAACCTCGGCGTTGACAGAAGCGGGATTCTGCTCCCGACAACTCCTATCAAGCCTAACGACACATGAAAATGTGAGATTAGGCGCTTTAGACGCTGGTACCCATTCCTCGCCTGGATGGATATCTGTAAGGCTGCAGACTTGCATGATGTCATTCTCTGCCCTACCCAGCCATGATTTGCGCCTTTCAAGATAGAATCTGGACGACTTTTTACCCGCACGAAGAAAAACAGGAAAACTTTCATTCAGGTTACAGCTAGCACCATCAACCAACACTTGTTGGCTACTGATAAAATGGCAGATCATGCGTGGAAATATCTCGAGTGCAGCGACGTCAGTGATTTCATTCCCTGCATTTAAAACTAAAGCGAATGTTTGCTATAGGTCTTCATTGCGTCTGAAATCGAAATGGCTGTGTGAGATATACGTACAAAAGTCAGTGAAGTTCAAACTGTACCCCGAGTTGATCCGTAAAACCGGCCTGCGACCGGACATCGTTCTCCATTCTGCGCAAAAACGGCAGCTCATCCTGATTGAGTTGACTGTCCCGTTTGAGTCGCGTATGGAGGAGAATCATTTGTACAAGCTCGAGAAGTACAGTGATTTAGCAGCCGGTTTGAGAAGAAACGAGGCTTACACGGTACGGGTATTTGCCGTCGAAGTGGGAGCGAGAGGCCTCGTTTCCACTTCGCTCTACAATGTGGTGAAAGAACTAGGATTGCGCGGTAATGAACGGAAACGAACACTCAAAAAACTGGGAGAGGTAGCCGAAAGGGCCTCTAGCTGGCTTTGGACGCAGCGCAACAACGTAGGGGACGGGCCTCGGTGAGCTGGTCCGGGTGTCTAGTGGAAAGGAGTTTCTCATTCCTTTGAAAGTCCATCGTGTCCGAATTGTCTGCCAGTGTTCCTCTGCCAACTGCTAATAAAAGTCCAACATGTGTCCGGTAAAACAAAGTAAGCTTGTCGCTCGGTCGTCCAGGCATGCCGACTGCTTTAATTAGGCTGCCGCGGCGGCTTCTTATCTCACAATACCTCCTTCGAAACCACCAAGTCGTCTTGTCTCTGGCCGAAAGTAAAACACCATCCGGTAATCCCGTGCAGCAGGGAACCAGCCCTGAGCTTCATGAACTCAGGAGGGCCCACCTCCGAATGCGTCTTGGAATAGTGGGCCGAAACGCGTGTCGACGAGGATAATTTCTACTGATGACTGGTAGATCCCTGCTGTACTTGCTCCCTGTGAGTTTATTCCTATTGTACATGCTCCCCTGTGGAGTTTCTTATTATTATTATAGAGACTACATTGGAGATATAGATAATATATTTTAAGCGAACGAAACAAGAAGAAGAAGATAAGTACTTGGTGAATTTGGTGTTTAACGAGGTTGTAACAATTAAACTGTTTAGAAATTACATTATGTCAGCAACTCTCTAAATGTTTAATAACAGTGAAAGAGGTTATTTTGGAACAAGCACAGATATTTAAGTATCTAGGCACATGGATAACATCCAATGGAAGATGAATCAGAGAGATAAAGAGCAGAATATGACAGGCCAAAACTCTTTTATAAAATGAAGAACATTCTGTGCAAACAATCCATGTCACTGGAGTTTAGAAGAATTATCCCGTGCTAAATAGAACCATTTCGAACATATGAATGTGAATCCTGAACAATTAATCAACAAACCTGACACTATCTTGAGGCTTCGGAGATGTGGTTTTGCAAAAAAAAACTTTAGAATTCCTTACGCAGCTAAGAAGAGTAACCCAGAAGAGGAGACGAGTGCTCGAAAACGACATCAGAAAGGGATAGTCAAGATTTTTGAGAGACTTTTCTTTTTCTTCTTCTTTTTCTTCTTCTTTTTCTTCTTCTTCTTCGAGTTCACCAGCTGTAAACTCTGGCGGAAAGTTCTGGTTGTTCATCCACTTCTGGACTGCAGTCCTTTTCCAGAACCTGAGTGTTGCATGTGTGCATCCGTTTTACAGATCTGACGCAATTCTATGCAGACTGATGGTTCCTTGCCTCTCAGGCAGATGCACTCCGACTTCGAAGGAAGCTCCCAATTAGTCGACTCTTACGGCCCTATAATAGGGCCCTGGAACCAACACAGGGAAACAGCCTGTAATAATGGCATGGAAAGGTGTCAGCCCACGAACTAATACAGGCAGTTGTGGATCTCAGATTGTGGAGAGGCATGATCGCCAACATCAGTTGGGAAGGAACCTAATGATGTTAATGATGGCAACTGTCAAATCACATCTGTTACCGTCTTTGCGACAAAGTCAACTCACTGGATTCCAGCTACCAACTTGAGACATTTCAACCTGCTTTTCTTAGCTCAACTCTTTATGTGTGCCTTTTCACTTCAGCCAGTGTAGTCGCTTTACACAACCACCTTCCACTCCGCTCTTCACTGTCAATTTGTTTAAATTGGTGAAAAATGCACTTTTCCAGAAAAACTACAGTTAGTTTTTTTACTTTTCGTCGCCAGCACCAACCCCACCGGTTCTCATAATGAAATCTTACGACTCTATCATTGTCAGAATTTAGTAATATGTTAGTCTCATGGTTGATAACTATGAAATTGGCAAGAGTATAGGCAGTACACTTTTACTGCACATTCTTTCCCCTTTATCAGACGGTAAACTTGTAGGGTTTCGGTTAAGGAGACACTTGTGTACATAATAAACTGATATATACGTTATTAGATTTGTAATCCTTGAGTCTTTCCGGCCCATGAATTTTGACAGACTTGGCTCACATTAGTTTCCCTTTACAAAAAATTGCTAAATGATGTAAAATAAAGGCAATGGAGAATGTAATGAATTTCTAATCCGTATATATATATATATATATATATATATATATATATATATATATATATATATATATATATATATATATACATATACATATACATATATATATATATATAAGAAATAAATGTGCATTTTGAATCCAAGTGGTATGCCACATTTTAATGTTGTTATAGCTAGTAGGGATAAAACAACACGAATTTAGAATCTGTTATGTTTGCACACACACAAAAGGTCTTCACTTACCCTGCTTATGTAGCAACAGCTGTGAATATTCAAATTTGCCATGTTGAATAAGGAATAACATCCAAGCTCTAGTGACACCCTGTCATGAAGTAAACAGCCAACCCTACAGGATGGACGAGTCGTGAATCTGACTTCCCTAAGCGGGCAGTCACATTTCAAACTTAAACCCGTCCGGAGGGGTATAAAGTCCCTTGTATTGATATATACCTCTATCTAGAAATATATTCATTTCTAGACCGTCTAGTTGCTTTGATAAATCTTCATTTTCAAACTTGCAACTGTAGGTTGAAGATTTCTTGTGTTTAATTCAGAAATTCATGTAAGCCGGTTTACTCCTTGGGCATGAATACAGGGGACTTCTTTCCTAGAGACGCCGAGTTTAGATTTGAGCGGGATTCTCTCGCCTGATTCCTAAGTGTCAAGACGTGTATACAGTCTATGTAGAAAATTGACGCATTCAAAGTACCAGTTCTATATTGGAAGAATTCCTAAGCTTGGGATGATACCTCCTTGAGATCAGGCAGACGAATCACAGTCCAGGCAACAACCACCAACCCATACCATTCAGTTCACCAAGCATACCCAAAAGTCCTGCCCACTGTGCCACTACCTCTACATGGCAAGAGCATGTTTGTGAGTTCCAGAACTAGTGGACAATTGCAGACATCTATGTCATCAATCCAGAGAACCAGTCTCCAAGAGCTTTGTTGGGCTCTGATGCAGTTCTTGTGCCCTGACCTGTGAGAGAGTCAGCGGGCACCACAATCTCCAAGAGTCTTGTTGGGTTCCTATGCAGTTCCTGTGTCCTTGCTTGTGAGACAGTTAGCTTGTACCAGATAAAATCGAGGCATAGCTACCTATTGAGTCAACTACAGCCGAATCACCATGGACTGAGGGGAGCATTGACCTACGAACTGGGATAAGTGATCTCTTATTCATTTTCATGCTCTCTTCCCACAGCACCCTGTGATTTCGATGATGAACTAATGTTTACTCAAAGAACACATGGCTGCTTCAATATCTGGGTTGTGTCATTAATTCCTGAACTCCATTAACTAATCACTCTTGATTATCTATTCATTTATTTTTGTATTTATATTGTACTCATTACATGCAAAAATTTTTATGGCTGACTTGGGTGTCCCTGTTTCACCATTCTAACTGTCCAGCTTTCATGTTTGTGTGAGTAATAGGTGTAATCTGTGTTAACATGGCTATGATAGTATACTATCATAACCTGGGGGCTACCTTTTCATAGTAGTGGGGGTGTCCAGCCAAGTGTGCCTAGGAATATTATATATTTTGTAGTGCCAAAGCTTGAGTTGCCCTACTCCTGAAATAAGTTGAGCGTATATTGGCCACGGGATGTCGCTTAGACCAATACGAGCCAACGACTCAACACAATTTTTTCAGAGTGCTGTTGGTTCTTAAGGAGAAATCCTTAAATCAGGCACGTGACAGGAGCGATATGTGACACCCCCCCCCCCCCCATAAGCGCTCCCCATCTTCAGCAGCAAGCAAAAAGTTCCAATTCCGATGGCACCAGTAATTGTTTGATTGTATATCCATCTCTCTTCTCCCCGAGTGTTGAGCGCCTGCCAGATCACCTTGTAACTCCTCCCAGCGCTATTCTCCCCAGACGGTAATGATCTATCTGTAACTCCGCACTGTTCAATCGCTCCCAAAGAGCCCTCACAACATCCAGCTTACCATACATCAGTTCACCATCAAGCGGTGCAGAACAGGCCAAGCTGTCTGTCTGCTCATTTTCCAACACACTGGCATACCCTGGAAATTTTAGATTTGTTAATAATACATTAAACTTTGTTCAATCTATTAACAAATTCAAAAGTTATTGTACGTTTCTGGGCTATTTATCACTCGATGGCTATATGGTTCCTTTAGGGTTCTGAACTAAATTTGAAAGAAGAAAATGGCGGAGAAATAGACCTGTACACATAAAACATTTACTTTGAAGTTATATACAGAATATAACAATTATTTTCAATGCTGTTTAGCCATAGTGAAACAAACAGTTCTCTGGATGCAAATGTGGTTGACTTGCATATTCTTCGACTTGAAATGGGTCCTGTTGGGTTCAGCGGGTGTGCTGCACACCTCACATTAGTGGTCTTGTTTTACTTCGACAACCATATGCAAGACGCTGGGCTGGGTTGCTTTATATGCGATCTGGTCTCATTGGAACTATAGATCCTAGTTTCAGCATTGACTCAGCGGCTGCAGATTAAACAGCTTAAGCTTGAAGTCTTTCAGCGGTATTTTATTTGTCATTTTTGACCGTGTTTGGTTGTACAGAATACATGCCTGGATGCAACAAATTTCCATGGTGCACTGAAATAGCTTTTTCCACCACGTACAGATTGCAGTACCCGAGGCGATGGTTAGCTATCTCACAACCTTTCATTTTGCTGATTTTGCTGTCGATGACACAAGACTTCTGCTTGCCGTCTGCACCTGTCAATTTTTTTCAATTGATACATAGGTTGAAAAAAAAAAGCAACACAGGCTTTTTAGCTTTTTTTAAACCGCCCAGCCTACTACGATCATTGATCTTGTGGCAGTAGAGAAATATTCTGATGCCACATGCTATAGTTTATCATTCGACTGAGGAAACCCAACACAGCCAAGCTGTACTGTCCCAATGTAGTACTACTTGTGTTTCAGAAGATGGTTAACAACCACTCTGACTGAATAGTAGCGGTTTGCAAAAATATGGTATCCAGTTTCCTTTTGCCTTACCAGAGTGTCGAAGATCTGTATGGAGTGGCTGCTTTGGTTCTCATTTGTATGGTTGTAGGATGTGGTGGTTCCATAATACGTCAGCAGATTTACAAAATAACCACTTTTACTCACTTTAAAAAAAAAAAGCTTATGATTTTGTATGTGGAAGCCTGTGATTCGTCCTAGTTCCAAGCACGCGTTGAAGTAAGCAGGCTGTGGCGGATCAACACCTTATTGACTGGTGACTACCCAGCTTGAAGTGGTCGGTTGCTGATCAGTGACATTCGAAAATGTCTCCCACTGTCAGGGTCAACCCATGGCGCCCTCGTCTACGTCAAATGACAGAGATTTATAACCCGTAATTGCTGCCTCTCCATTTGTTTTCGAAACCAATTAAGACCAGGAATGAAGTTCCTGCTCTCCTTAGCACAAAGTCTGGGCAGTATTGTAGAGACTATATGTTGTCCATAAATCATGATTGCTCGCTCTCTCGACATGCCTTGTTTACTCTAAAGCAAAGATAACACCAGGACGTTTGGAATATAGCAGGCTGCACAAGCTCCCGGGTGAGAAAAGCAGTGCTTTGTCTGTCCGTCTGTCGGAGCTTCCCTCCTAGACCAGTTGCCAGCTAAGGCTAAGGGCCTGGTCTGCCCTGCTATAACATACAGTTTTCAAGTTGCATTTCCTATAAGGCTAATGTCCTCACCCAATGTGTTCCTCTGCGTGAAGCCGTTAGCACAATACGGAATGTTAGGTTTGGTATACGCCGCCCAACATTTAGCATTAGCAGAAGTCAGGTAGTACCGGCTACTGTTATTCGGTAGCTCAGTAATATCTGACCTAGACCTGACCAGTCACCAAGTAGTACGACATGGTTAAATCTACGACTGTACTATTTCAAAGAACAACGATGTGCTAAAGAAGGCTGATGTGGTCAAAAAAGTGTCTGTGTTAACGAAGCAAAAGTCTTTAAAAAAAGGCAGCTACCAACCACAGGGTAAAATTACGTTTTATATTTTATCTTATTGTCACACATACATCCATTAAAAAAGTATTGAAAAAAAAAATAAACAGTATGTTTCTGGGATGGCGGTACGGATTAATTGAATTTACATTGCTTTTAGAGGAAAATGTTGTTTCGGCTCGCGAACATTTCTGTTCGAAAACGGACCGAGGAAGGATTTGGGTTCGTGACCAGAGGTACTACAGTATGAGGCGGATCAGTGGAAATCATAATGGATTGAAAAACAGAAAGTGACATATGCCCCTTTTCAGTGACGTTTTTTTTTTTTTTTTCATCTGCAAGGCCATCTATTCTCCGCTTTTCGGTGCTGTCAGACACTGTTCACGATTTGCATCACCCAGAATATTAGTATAACGGATTATTACAAGTACAAATGGATTCAATTTAAAAATTGCTTGACACCCCCCGCCCTTCCCCTGCCCCCCCCCCCTTTTTTTCCAACTCTTACCCAGGATGCTACTAGATTAGAAAAAGTAATTTTGTGCCTGACGATATTTGGTCTTGGTGATACTCCGCCAAAATAGCAACATGTGTACAGATTTGTACTTGCAGCTCAAAAAGTGTACATTCAAGCCTAAACCTAATTGTTATAGTATTATATTAGTCTGATATTTAGTGTAACCATGAAGAATTATCTTGTTATATCGGCATCCAGTGTGCATTTTTTTTTTTTTTTATGAAGTGTAAGACCATCAGATAGCAGCCCTTAGTGAGAAAACAGACAGCCAGACGTGCATGATCTTCAGGTGTTGTGACAGTATTTGGCATTGCATTGCATTATTTTTTTTTTTTTCAATTATTATTTACTGTCTACAGACGTCACGTGCAATGTCACACAGAAAGCAGACATATTGTTTATCTTGGATGCATCTGGAAGTATTGGAACTGCAAATTTTTCTGTGATGCTAAATTTTCTAGTGGATATCACACGCAACTTCAACCTTGGACCCGATGGAATACAGTTTGCTTCTATTGTCTTTGGAACCGATGCACAGGAAGTGTTTGATTTCACAACCTATAACAATCAGGCGAATCTAGAGAGGGTAGGTGTTATCTTCAACATGTGACATGTCAGTTATAAGATATGAACAAGGACATTTTGGTGAAGAGGTACGTCAACATCAGTCCTATTTCTTATATGTTACTAGGCATATTACATAATCATCGGTCATGTTCACGTATTGCGGTTCATGGAGTTAACGTATCAAAATACTAAGTGCGTAATACAGTTTATGTTTTGTTTCTTATAATTATTACACAGAAAATGTTTAAAAAATATGTAATGGTTAAAACTGGAAGAGCATATTAGTCTGTACCAAAAACAAAAACACAACAAAAACACATAGTCAATATTGGACTTTAAAAGTTAAGGGGCCCATAAGGGGCATGAAGAACAGAAACACTGCAGACTGCAGTCGTAAGAATGGATAAAGGAGGACTGTTATGAGACTGACTGCTGTTAAGAAATGTAGTAGGGAAACATTCCCACTAGCTCATCTCCTTTTATCATAGAAACTATGCACCATAATGGCGATAGTTTCCACATGTTATGTTATACAACCATTTGCTCTGCTGCTCTCTCAGCGTTGTGGGTCAGTTCGTTAGAGGTAGAAAAGGGGAAGGAGGGGGCAAATGGGGTAGACTGGTAGAGGGACTGTCCTTAGCGGGTGCAGTTTTCTGCTGAGATCTCTAGAGGGTCATAGCTAGAACTGTCACACTGCCAGCCAGAAAGTCTGCTCTCTCATTGCCTTTTACACCAGTATTACCTGGGACAAAAATAATTTTGTGCTGTATCATTTGAAGCCAATGTTTCCGTATGTACCCCGCCCCCCCCCTCCTCTCCCACCCCCCTCAGGATCTTCTGTAGCGTGCTTACTGAGTAGCTGAGCAAACGTGCATTAGTGAACTACTGCTCGCATTCATTTGGTATGGGTATCCATTCCTTTCCACGGTTTATGTCTTGAAGGGAAATCACCCGTTCAAATACAATTTCTGCCCCACCAAACCAAGACCGACCTCGTTTTCAGTCTGTTTTCATGCAACAAACCCGTAATTTTAGGTAAAAGCTATACATTCAATTTCCTTAAAATAATAAATAACTTGAGTTTGCAATACTTGCAGGGAATTCTCAGTACGCCCTACATAGAAGGCTGGACCTACACTGACAAAGCTTTACGTTTGGCCAGGGAACAAATGTTTTCAAGAGCCAAAGGATCTCGACCAGATGTTCAGAAAATAGCAATAGTTTTCACTGACGGTCAGTCAAACAATAAAACAGCAACACAAGAACAGTCTACACTGCTGAAAAACTCCGGCGTGCTGGTTCTGTCTGTTGGTATAGGAAGCGGCGTGGATCAAGCTGAACTCCAAACTATTGCCTCGGTGCCCGGTGACGTGTTTGAGGTTTCAGACTTTAACGTTCTCAACACCATACAGAAGGAGGTCACCAACAGAACTTGTCAAGAAGGTAACAAATCGGCAGTTCTCAAATAGTTGTGTTTACTGTGAATGTCTCGCTTTCATGTCCCTTAATGGTTGTTAGTTTTCCTGAATCGGAACGTACTGGTATTAAAAAGTCATGGTCTCACGAATCCGAAAAGATTCCAGGAAATACGTGGAAAAGTAAAGGCGACTGTCTAGATGTTTATCATATCACCTATCTAGTGCTGATTGGTCTATAAAAAAAGATTTTTTCTACTATAGTTTAGATGACTGACCGACTGACTGACTGTCTACCGCACCAGGACATCACACAAGCGATAAACACCCGATGACACAATGTGCCACCATGTGGCTGAGGATCACCGTGGAGAGGTCCCAGAAACCACGTTCAGTCTGTAGGCCATATTTATGGCCAAGCTATATTGCGGCCCCTGGCAAGAGCCAGAGTAGCGCTTCAAATAACGAAAAATTGCAAGCTAAAAAGGACCGGAAGTATATAGTTTAGATTCGCCAGTAGTGCATAAAGCTGAACTACTTGCAACTTAGTTCAGATATTCAGCACAGAGACTGATATTAAATCGTTTCCACATATCCCTAAGCTATGTGTGTGTGCGCGCGTGCGTGTGCGTGTGTGTGCGTGCGTGTGCGTGTGTGTGTGTGTGTGTGTGAGAGAGAAAGAGAGGGGGAGAGAGAGAGCCTTCGCCATTCTCCGTCACTTTAATCTGGTAAAAATATGGCGGTTTCGCTTACCGTTCATGAAAAGAAGGGGTAAATGACACAAAATGTTTCATGTTATCATTCTCTGATGTAGTGTATATCTTGTGTAGCCTATCCTCTGATGTGGTGTATCTCTTGTCTAGCCTATCCTCTGATGTGGTGTATCTCTTGTTTAACCTGTCCTCTGATGTGGTGCGTCTCTTGTCTAGCCTATGCTGTGATGTGGTGTATCTCTTGTCTAGCCTATCCTCTGATGTTGTGTATCTCTTGTCTAGCCTGTCATCTGATGTGATGTATCTCTTGTCTAGCCTATCCTCTGATGTGATGTATCTCTTGTCTAGCCTATCCTCTGATGTGATGTGCCTCTTGGGCTGTCTAATAAATTGTGTGATGTATGTCTTGTCTAGTGTTTCATCCTATGAAGCTTATCTCTACCGGCAAATTGTTAAACAATAAAGATACAAACAATAAGTTATGTACATATTTAAGCTTAACCGATTCGATGCTTTTGTCAATGTATATCGATTTTATTCTATAGTATTTTGGAGACGAAACGCCGCTATGCATTCGTTAATAATGTGTGTAGCTTACTTTATGTTAGAATTTTTTAATGTTGGGTTTTAGCTATGTTTTATCTGATGGTAAAGAATTTTACTGGCTAAGTTCTTAAAGGGTTTTCATGTTTTGTTTTGTTTTTCCAGTCACTGCAGTAGGTAAGTTGAATTCGTGCTATTGATGTGGCATCGACAATTAATTTCCTTTATAATTGTAAGTACCGTATGTGGACTTTTTCAGTGGCAAAACACTCTATAAACGTTTGTTGATTACTTTGTATATGTGATTCATATCTTCAATTCCTCTGTCACGTTTTTCTGTATTACGAATCTGTTATATCACAAATATTGCTTTCATGTGTTCTTATCTGAAGTTATATTGTTTTAATTTAATAATCTTGGCAAATATTACCAAAAAGGACACTGTCAATGAGCCTAGTGGCTAACCAGGGCTATTCGACCATTGGCCGGCAGGCCAAACCTGGCCAGCGGAGGTCTTGCAAATAGCCCGCGGATCAAATGATAATTGTATTGTACTTGCACAATCTTTTGGCAGAAATCGTTGAAGTAACAATTGTCTTAGATTTAAAGAGTGAAATAAAAATTATAAATATAATTTTTTTTTTAATTCATTATCCTGCAGTGCATAATATGCCATACTATGCCACATTGGGCTCGCAGTTTTTTCATTGATACCGTTTCATCCTTTGCAGTCAGTTATATGTCATGGATGTAATTCAGTCCAACACTTTTGACCTCTTTTATCAACATTAATTTAAGGGATTCTTTGGACGTCCTCTCTTCCCTAATCCCTTTATTTCCTATGTGAATGCTTATAGTGCGATTCACTGCCGGCTTCTTCTCAAGATGTGTCCACTATATCACTATCTTCCCTGTCTTAGGACTGATGATACTATTTGATGACCAGATATTTCTCTTACTTCTTCACTCCTTTTGAATTCATCCCACTTTGTGTTCAGCACTTTCCTCAGGCGTTTGTTTTCGAATGCATTTAACTTGTGTCGCATGATTTCTGTTGTTCTCTAACTTACATTAGCATACGTTAGAGGTTGAAAAAAAAAAGTAGAATTGAAAATACGTAACTTAGCTTTAAAACTATACATTTTAAAGGTCCATACTGAGTTCAGGCTTTTAAAAGCTCTTAATGTTTTGCCAACCAGTCGTGTTATAATTTCTTTGTTTCTGTATTTTCTTTACTAAATAAGTAAACTAATCTTTTACTTAATTCGTTTTGTCTCCAGTGTTACATCTGTTTGATGTGTTATTTGTGTCTTCAGTACATTTGTCTTTTCCTCATTTATTTGTAAGCCAACCTTTGATGTAAAAAGAAGAAGAAAAAGAAGATGCAATATTTATTAAATTACCTGTTTTACTTTGCATTTGATTGCTGTTTTTACTTAGCAGAACAATTAATTAGTCAGTCAGTCAGTCAGTCAGTCAGTCAGTCAGTCAGTCAGTCAGTCAGTCAGTCAGTCAGTCAGTCAGTCAGTCAGTCAGTCAGTCAGTCAGTCAGTCAGTCAGTCAGTCAGTCAGTCAGTCAGTCAGTCAGTCAGTCGGTCAGTTGGTTAGTTAGTTAGTTAGTTAGTCAGTCAGTCAGTCGGTCAGTTGGTTAGTTAGTTTGTTTGTTTGTTTATTTGTTAGTTTGTTAGTTGGTTGGTATATGATCACTGAGCTCCGGACATGTTCATATGTGCTCATATCCTTCCCTCAGTATGAACCCTAGCGTCCTGTGACTAATAATGCCAGTTCTTTGTTGATTGATAAGTCTTTTTTGTGCCCAGTATGTCTCTTGCTTTTCGCTATGCCGATCTCAACTCGCTAGTCTTTCATTGTGGTGAGCGATATGGAATCTCTGTCTCGAAAATTCTCCACCGTTTCCACTTCTCTGGGGGCATTAAAAATATCAGCATGACCCATGGGTTGACCTTCAGCAGTAATAGCGATCCCAGCCAACTTATCAGCCCTTTGCAGAACACTATCATCAGCAACATCAAGATCTACCAACGGTGTTTTCTGCACCCAGTTTGTGCCGATGTTAGCAATACAAGATTTTTTTTTTGTCATCACCCAGGCAATGATTATGCACAATGAGGGGGAAGATAAAAATGCAACTCTGTTTTACTCCAGTTTTCACTGCAAACCAATTACTTAAACCATAGTGTTTTTTTTTTTTTTTTTCATTGCACACTCTGAACCTTAATACATTGCTTTAAAAATATATCTCATCTTCATTGCCATTCCAAAATTCCCAGTTGTGACGTTCCATGTGAGCTATCAAAAGCTTACCTAAAGTTAATAAAATTCAAAATAAGGGGATGTTGTTTTGAATAAATCCCTTTAAAAAAAAAAGTCTCAGAGTGAAATTTTGATGTGAGTAGCTTCATCAGATCAGAACCTGCTTGTTCGAGAGCTCTCAGGATTCGGCATTTATCACTTTCGAAGTCTCATCATTTCGGCGTGATCGTGCATCTAATTATGTTGCCGTCTTTGACAGTGTAAAAAAACTTTGTTTGCCGTTACCTTACAGTCCAACAACAACAAAAACTGATGACAACCTTCTTAGTCTCTGATTCTAACTTCCTTTCGGTACTCTTTACATGTGGTCGTGATGTCCGATTTTTTTCTCTCCTCTGTTAGTAATGTGTTGGCATGGCAATTGATTTTAATTAAAATGTTTGTAATAAGTTCTCCTTGAGTCTTATCTTCTATTACAACATTTGGATTGTGTATTTTTATTGTCAAATGAATTTTGAGCATTTTGGTTTATTATTATTAAATCTAAGGAATTTTGAGCATTTTATTTAAAAAAGCCACACCTCTGAGACAGCATTGCATTTTGTGACATGTCTATTAATTATTCGGGATTGACACCCAAGTACCGTTTAATATGAAAAAAATGCTCTTTTCGAAGCACTACTATTATATGCTCATTAATTCCCAGTTGACACTCATATTATCGCTTTAATTTCGTCCACAGGTGTTCCACCTGATGTCAGTAAGTATAAGTGATTCTTCGCCACACGATAATAGTCCAGTTATTTATTTTAGTTACTTTCATATGACACATGGAAAAAAAACAGCCAAGTAAAAAACGCGAGTCCATATAAAGTAAGAACAATATAAACATTAGTTATTTTGAACAAAGAAGACACACACAACAGATTGCACAATTTATTGCCTGGCATATTTCTCTGTATCGCGTCAGGTGAATACTACAGTAATACTAATTGATTGAAATGAAGCAAATAACTGAATCCTACTAACTGAAACACAAAATCGACTACATTCAAAAACTGTCTGCTTCACTAGGGTAAATTTAAGATAAAGAGCATGTCCTTATGTCTGCATAATCCTGGACTAAACCGGTCACTTCAACAAATCTCAATAATATACAGTTGGTAGAAGTGTAAATAATTCGAAATACACCTTCCTTGTTTACCCTGGTGAAGCAGGTAATTTTTATATGTTGTCGATTTTGTGTTTCTGATAGAAGGAAACATTTATTTGCTTCATTTTAATCAATTGTTACTGTAGTATACATCTAACGAGATACAGCAGAATATGCCAGGCAATAAATTGGGCAATCTAATGTTTGTATCTGGCTGTTTGGTTTTGCAAGGCACTTTTACATTTGGTAGTTTGCCATAGCTCACTAAACGGTCGGCTCTCGATACATCTGTCAAAACCAAAGCAAAACCGCCTGAAGCTGGGATTGAAACCGGCACCTCGGCATTACGAAGTGCGTTCACAATGCCTAAGCCCCACAAGCCAGCATGTGAGTACATATTGCAATAAATTGGCCCCCTCACCTTCCCCTTTTCCTTACCTCTCTTGTCGACCTGTTTCTCATATTTGGCTAATATCTCAACCGTTGACCTTTTCTGAGGATCTGCTGCATAATTTTCCTTTTGCATTTACCTATAAGTAATATAGAAACACAGGCGGCCGTCAGTGCATTTCTCGATTTTTGCTTTCTTCTCTCTCCAAAACATTTTAACTTCACTCGCAGAAACCACTTTTCCGATTTGTCTTGCTTCTTCGCCACTTTATTCAAACGACATCTTCCATTACGCTGATTGACTTGACAGTGTTCATGTTTGGTTCTGTGCTTACATTAAGCTGCTTATGGTAACTAACAATTATCTTCCTTTTTCCCCAGACGTTACGTGCAATGTCACACAGAAAGCAGACATACTGTTTATCTTGGATGCATCTGGAAGTATTGGAACTGCCAACTTTTCAGTGATGCTGAATTTTCTAGTGGATATCACACGCAACTTCAACCTTGGACCCGATGGAATACAGTTTGCTTCTACTGTCTTTGGAACCGATGCACAGGAAGTGTTTGATTTCACAACCTATAACAATCAGGCAAATTTAGAGAGGGTAGGTGATATCTTCAAAAGACTCCCTTGCAACCTGTGCTATGTCAGCTATTGGACAGGAGCAATAGCATTTTGATAAATAAATACGTTAACTATTGCCATAAAACGCTTGCCATGTTTTAAATATAATGTTGTGTTGATAGCGATGAAATAGAGAAAACAAACTTTCATTTGAATAATGAGTGCCATGTCAACACAGCGATAACACGTTTACAGAATCTTTGGTTTAAAACCGAATTGGGAAATATTTCCATAACTGACCTATACTCTCAGGTCTACCAATCCTGAAATGGGAACGGGGTCAATATCTACTAGAATCAAAGCTGCGAGGTTTATTGACAACATCGAATGCGACTGATCTACACTAATTTAAATATTTTTGCAAAACTTTCGATCAACGTCAGTCAAATATTTTATTATTTTCTGAAAATACGTTTGTATTTTGAGCATGAAGCATGAATTTGGTAAATTTTCAATTATTTATAAATTTAACATCTTCAAATGTCGAACAAAACTGTTGCGTACAAATCTTGAAAACTGTATACTCTTAAGTATGAACTGGACTTATGAAGTAAGCAAAGGATAGTGGCATTGCAACTTATATGCGTGTTGCAAAAGTCGACTAAGGAAGATTGAAGTGAGACAGATAATGTTGTCCTATAGACAATGAACACCTAAAAAAAAAAAAGAGAAAGAAATTCAAACGCTTGAAATCGGCTGTTTCTTCTGCTAGAGGAACTTTGACTTAAGGTTAAGAAAATCGTTAGAAGTTTGTGATGGTTGATTTCACTTTCTTACAGACAGGATACTCTCAAGCTAAAAAAACTGGTATACCATACATATGAGTGTGTGTAGGGATGGTTTGTGGGGGGGGGGGGTGAGGGCAGCAGCAGCAAATGAAAGTATAACTTGGCGTTGAGTTGGCTAAGGTTTTAAATTCCTTTATTAGAAATAGACAGAGCGTGTATGTATTGTGTCAATTAAACGACAAAACTGAAGATTCATAAATCATGCAGTACCACTTTTTAGTAACTTATACTTATGGAAACAAAATTGCTTGTGTATGGGAAATCTTTTCTGTACAACAAGAAAATTAAACTTTTAGTCTGGTTGAATTAAAATCGCCACACTTAACCGGTGCACAATCAGACATAAAATGATATTTAAATATCATGCACATCATTCATATATTTGGTTTCATAGATGCAGTAACACGTTTGCAATGCTTGCAGGGAATTCTCAGTACGCCCTACATAGAAGGCTGGACCTACACTGACAAAGCTTTACGTTTGGCCAGGGAACAAATGTTTTCAAGAGCCAAAGGATCTCGACCAGATGTTCAGAAAATAGCAATAGTTTTCACTGACGGTCAGTCAAACAATAAAACAGCAACACAAGAACAGTCTACACTGCTGAAAAACTCTGGCGTGCTGGTTCTGTCTGTTGGTATAGGAAGCGGCGTGGATCAAGCTGAACTCCAAACTATTGCCTCGGTGCCCGGTGACGTGTTTGAGGTCTCAGACTTTAACGTTCTTAACACCATACAGAAGGAGGTCACCAACAGAACTTGTCAACAAGGTAACAAATTGGCAGTTCTCAAATAGTTGTGTTTAATGTGAATTTCTCACTTTCCAGTGTTATAATAGTTAGTATTTACGATTAGTTCCGAATAGGGCGCCCAAATTTAAATAAGATAACAGGAAATATGTTGAAAGGCAAAGGGGACTGTCTATTTCCTATAATATACCCATGGAGTACCGATTGATCTAAACAAGAATCCGGTTCTATCAACTTATTATAGACGATTGGTATTCAATCCAAAAACTGATATTCAGTTTTTACAAAATGTCACAAGTCAGCCTTTGCTCATTGTCAATCAATTTATCCTGGGGGCAACATGGTGGTTTATCTCTTGTAGTTCATTTAAAAACAAAATTTACTTAACAAACAAATGTATTGCCTTCTGATTTCCCTCATCCTCTAATATAGTGTTTCTCTGTTCTAGTATATCCTCTGATATCTTGGAAACTCTGGTCCAGTGTATCCTCTGATGTTGTATATATCTGGACCAGAGTATCCTCTGATGTAATGTTCACGCGTCTAGTGTTTCCAATGATGTAGTGTATCTATGGTCTAGTTTATCCTGTGATGTAGTCTATCTCTTGTCTAAAATTTCCACTGAAATAGTGTATCTCTTGTCTAGAATTTCCTCTGAAATAGTGTATTTCTTGTCTAGAATTTCCTCTGAAATAGTGTATTTCTTGTCTAGAATTTCCTCTGAAATAGTGTATCTCTTGTCTAGAATTTCCTCTAAAATGGTGCATCTCTTGTCTAGAATTTCCTCTAAAATGGTGCATCTCTTGTCTAGAATTTCCACTGAAATAGTGTATCTCTTGTCTAGAATTTCCACTGAAATAGTGTATTTCTTGTCTAGAATTTCCACTGAAATAGTGTATTTCTTGTCTAGAATTTCCTCTGAAATAGTGTATCTCTTGTCTAATGTGCTCTCAGATTTAATGGATCTCTGGACTTGTGTGAGTCAATTTTTTTTTTTTTAATGTAGTGTATTTCTGGTCAATGTGTCCTCTGATGTAGTGTATCTCTGGTCAATGTGTCCTCTAATGTAGTGTATCTCTGGTCAATGTGTCCTCTGATGTAGTGTATCTCTGGTCAATGTGTCCTCTGATGTAGTGTATCTCTGGTCAATGTGTATATCTTGTCTCGCATATACTCCGATGTGCTGTGCCTATTTTGCAGCGTAATGTATTTTGTGATGAAATGTATCTCTTGTCTAGCGTGTCCTCTAAAAAAGCTTATCTCTAGCGGGACTTTGAAACATTGATTCTATTTGTCAGTTTCGTTACTTCAATGATTGTATGTTAATTATATTCTGTAGTATTCTGGAGACCAAATACCGCTATACATTGTTTAATAAAATGTGCAACCTACTTATACTGGATGTCCGCCTTATTTATGCATTTTACCTGTTTTATCTTATTGTTAAGAGTGCAATGTCTAAGTCGTAAAAAGCCTTTCTTGTTTTTCTCTACAGTTACTGCAGTGGGTAAGTTTAATTCACTCTGGCATTGTGCTAATAACAGTTAATGTACGTCATACTTTCAATTACCATGTGTCAACATTTTCGCCACTGAGAACTTCTTTTTACGTTTTTTTTTTTTTAAAGAACTGATTTTGACTTCGAGGTTGACCCAGCCTTCACAAAAATACCGGGCAATGTCCTGCGTAATAAAGGTATGGCTAGACTGACTGACTGACTTTCTACCCCACCAGGACATCACCCAAGCGATAAACACCCGATGACACAATGTGCCACCATGTGGGTGAGGATCACCGTGAAGAGGTCCCAGAAACCGCGTTCAGCTATATTGAGGCCCCTGGAAAGAGCCAGAGTAGGGCTTCAAATTACGAAAAATTTCATCCTAAAAAGGACAAGTGTTTGTGTAATTAATGTCACCCATGAGTGTCGACTGGACTAAAAAAATATGATTCTATTATCGTGTGCCATTGGCGGAAAAGATGTCACGTTATTAGTAAAGTTCAACAACTTTTATATATATATAAATAAAAATGCATGTGTTTCTGAGACTGTCGCAACTCCTTCCAGCTGGTTTCAACAGGTGAGAAGTATCAAGGGGAAATTCGCCCATGCCATTATGAATACCACGTCTAGATGAACTGTTCTGTTGTCAACGAATTTGCTGCGTCCCTTTAATAATAAGTTTGAAAGAATCGTTCGCTGTTACATCCCTTTAATATTTACGTCTGGACATTACTTGGTTTTATTTTAGCCATGGGAGCCGCAATATTTGCTAGACCGGTTTTTTCCAGAATAGATACTACTGCCCTTTAGGAGCGCTGGAGCGGTTGGGAGGGGCTGTAGCTTTTAAGTCTTGGGTGTGGGGAGCGGATTGGCTTAGTGGTGGTGGAGCTTCAGATGTAGTCAGGAGCGGTGAATAAACATAAGACTGTGGTAAAGACAAGACAAAAAGTAGAAGATCGGAAATAACGTTCTTATTAAGTAGCTATGGCGAAACCAGCGAACATCATCTACTAATTGTGTGTGTGTATGAGGGGCGGAAAAAAAAAGGGGGGGGGGGGAGGGTAAAACACATGGAACATCTCAAATGTAATGATCCTAAGCAGACACACTAAAAGTAAGACTTCCACACTTGCCTTCCTTATGTTATTCTAAATGTGTCTTCTAACTTATGTCTTTTTTTTTTAATGATGAGCAGCCTGTTACGGATGGGTTCGACTAGGTTTTTCATGAAGTTCATACAATCTGCGTGAACTATGATTCCCATATTTGAATACATCTTTCATTATTATTATGTAAGCACAACACAATTTGGAATGCAATTTGCTGCCATTGTCTTTGGAACCGATTTAAGAGATATTAACTCCACATCATCGTCTTGGTTGAGGGTTGAAACGTGAGGCCGACAGCCCACCTCTGTAAAATTTCATTTTGACACAAAACATATATCTAAACCTCGATTCAGGTGGATTTCATAACTTCGAGTAGTTATTATATGCTCATTATATTTCTTATATACATTCACGTGATCTCTTCAATTTCTTCCACAGTTGCCCCGGCTGATGTCAGTAAGTATTTGTGATTTTTCGCCACAACAAAACACATCCCAATATTAACTTTAGTTATTTTTATTAGACAAAGAAAAATTATCTAAATAAAAAAACGAACTCATATATAGGAAAAACAGTGTAAACATTCATTATTAATGCAATAGAAAAAGTACTCTGCATAGGAGGGTTTCGACAATGGAAAGTAAAGAATCAATCAGTCAGCATGTCCGTTACAAAATGTCGCTCTATTCACAGCACGCGTGAAAGTCTCTTCCTCTAGCAATTTGTCCTATGTCCTATACCCACATTGGACCCTCCTCAATCGCTATTCTCTCCAGACCATCAGAACTATTGACGTGCCCTTAATAATTCAGCTTTCGGGAGACGATGCTGTTTACGAGCCAGACAAAAATACACGTTCTCAAAAAAGTAAAGATCACGTGTAAGAACGGTGTAATTGTAGACATCCCGATGGAGATGGAAAGTGACATGTCTCCATTTTCACTAAATCCAGAAACTAGAATATGGATGTGAGTACATATTACGATAAATTGTTTCAGGCTTTTTCTTTCTCATTTCGACCTGTTGGCATTTTAGGCTAATTTCTCAACTGTTAACGTTTTCTGTGTAGAAGTAAAATGACCCTTTTCCACGCCTTAATGGGTATTGGGCATATAGGGCTAAAACTATATTTTATAAACCGATCTGCCATGAGAGTCTTCAGAATAGGCCTCAAGAGTGATGAAGTCAGTTGACGTGGCGTTACTAGTCGGTCAAACGATACGAACATAAACAGCTTTCGGTGAGGCAGTCGATGTCTTAGCAAAGAAGTGCCCATACGTCCCGCTTGCACTCTAGGGACAAAGCTCGAGAATAGAACATGTATTTAGGTATACACACATATGCAAATTAAAAAAGTAAATATATGGACCTACATTACAAACATTAGAGAAACAGAAACTACTTACATTTAGGCTGCTGAATATCAAGTATTATCTACACAATCCAGGTAGAATTTGGAATAATGTCCAATAATGTTGAAATAATGTTCAAGTGTTTCAATATTCACATATGTGTATGTATGAAAGTAACCACTCGGCCTATCACCTACAGTATACAATAATTTAATATGCTGAAAATGTGTGAACGAATGTCACCAGCTTTTTTTTTTAGACGATTTAACCAGAGTTGGCAGAGCAGCTGTGGAAACATTGTTTGCTTTAGATCAACACTTTCCACAGACACCAGCCATCTCATCATCGAAAAATTTGGAAACTGCATGAAACATGAAACTGCATAAGCAATTCTTTTGTGATGTTTGCAGGCAAAAATATTGTTTCCAACCCAGCTGATTATAAGCTTCTGTATAGCTGTAAATGCAACACAAGTCAATAAAATTATAAACTTTGAAGGGTATTTCAAACCTTCACAGTCAAGCAGTTGTATCTAGTCTGTGGACTTTGCACCTGAGTCAACGTCATATGCTAATTACCTGTCTGTCCATCTACAGTAAAGCCTTGCATGCAGCACACTGAATTTTTGTGTTCAGCCTACTGGAGATAAATCCAGCAATATACGCCACTGACTCTTCTGAACCATTCGAAAAAAAAATAACAGCCATTTGGGTTTATGTGAGGGAAACAAACATTGTTTACCTAAGACCGAACAGAATTAGTTTAGGTGCCAGTTTTGCAACATTCTTTCGCTCACTATAATGCAGTTCCTTTAAACGAGAACAAATAGCTTCTGCAGCTCAATAAATATTCCGAGCATTTTGCATTTGTCATTTAGTAAAGGATTTATAAATTTCTGGTATGAGTCCTTCCGGTTGATCTAGTTCCTCCAAATGCATTTTAACAAGTGCACAGAATCATGCAGTAAAATACTGTTGCACCATGACACGAGTTAAGCCTGCACAAATGTAGCTGCTTCTGTTTAAATTGTCTGCAATGCAAAAAAAAAGCCTCCTCCCCCCCCCCCCACACACACACACACCCACACACGCACATACACACTTTTTCCACTTCCACCGAGTAAGTAATTGTAAAATTAACAAAAATTTGATCTTTTACAGCTCAGTCAGTTCGTCTTGTTTCAATGTAAAGTACTGTCAAATTCTGCCAGTATGAGTAGACAATGACAACTGTGAACCTAAAATTTGCTGTGTTCTTTGGTGGGGTAGGCACAAACACGGGATTTTCTTATAAACCGATATCATGCTGGATGAACAGTATAATATCAAAACATAGTGTGCTCCAAGTATAGCGCCTTCTGTTGTTAGTTTTTTCAACCTGGTTAACATTTCCATTGTGTGTGAGTGTGTGTGTGTGGGGGGGGTGGGTAGGTGGGTGTGTGCGTGTGTGCGTGTGTGCGTGTGTGTGTGTGTGTGTGTGTGTGTGTGTGTGTGTGTAAACTGTCCTTTTAGAGTGTTTCCTATCTGTGACTACAGAGTTTGAAAATCTTTAATAATATTTGAAAACAGCCATTTATTTACTTTTTGATCATGTATACTACTAATATGCGATACATGTATTTTTCCAATACAATAAAATTAAATGTTAGAAAATATATGACACTGGTTTTCCAAGGTGTCCAAATTGTCCGTGAAGCTCATTTTAGCCATCTTCCTCTTAACTAAGGATCTGAAGAAAATTAAACACACTCACATGTCCACCGGACGTATCACCATTCGATAATTCGAGGCACTGATAATTTTAAAAGCATAGCCAATAACACATAACACTTCACAGCGGCCAATTTCAAAAATATAAAAAGAAATCAAGGTAACAACACAAGTCAAAATAGCAGTTTCACTATTTGCTTCTCTCTGAAAAACTACACAATTACGCTTTTCAGCTGAACGGAACTGTTACTTGGCCTATTTTGAAGACATTCGTGGATCGGCACTGGGTGGGTGATTTGTCAGCCCTACGCCGCCACCTATCGTTCACAGGACTGCACCTGGTACTCACTCAGCGCTGGGTCAAGCATACCCCGTCAGACCCGAATCCACGACCTTTCCATCTGAGGGTCTACTCGCTACATCAATGCGTCTCTCCACTTGTCTATGGATTTTCTATACATTTACACATAGGTGATATAGTAACACATGCAGCCGTCGGTGCATACCTCAGTGTTTACTGTCTTCCCTCTCCAAAAATGTTTAACTTCATTCACAGAAACCACATCTTCGCTTTGTCTTTCTTAATCGCAGCTGTTTTACTCATTGTCCAACACTCGCATCGATAAATAGGAACACATCATTAAAAATCTTCTAGTACTCTGATTGGCTTGCTTTCATCATGTGTGGTTTTGTATTTACAAACATCTGCCAGTGATATATAAAATGTGTCTGTTTTCCACAGACGTCACGTGCAATGTCACACAGAAAGCAGACATACTGTTTATCTTGGATGCATCTGGAAGTATTGGAACTGCCAACTTTTCAGTGATGCTGAATTTTCTAGTGGATATCACACGCAGCTTCAACCTTGGACCCGATGGAATACAGTTTGCTTCTATTGTCTTTGGAACCGATGCACAGGAAGTGTTTGATTTCACAACCTATAACAATCAGGCAAATTTAGAGAGGGTAGGTGTTATCTTGACAAAACTCCTTTCAATATGTGCCTTGTCAGCTATTGGACAGGAGCAATGGCGTTTTGGTGAAGAGGTACATACACAATTGCATACAAAACGCCTGCGATGTGTTAAATAAATTATTGTGTTGATGGCGATGACATAAATGAACATTTATTTTACCTCATTTATGATTGCCATGGCAACACAGTGGTAACACGCTTACGGAATCTTTGGTTTTAAACCGCATTGAGGAATATTTCCCTAACTGACCTATACTCTCATGTCTATCGATCTTAAATTGGAACAGGGTCAAAATCCGATGAAATAAAAGCTGCGAAGTGTATTGACATCGAATGCGACTGGTCTACACAATCTGGGTCACTATTTATGATATTTTTGTAAATACTTGCAATGAATATCTGGAGAAAAAAAAAAGTTCGTATTTTGAGCATGGTGCATGAATGTTGTAATTTGTGTAATTACTTTTAAATTTAACATCTTTAAATGTCTAACAAAACTGTTGAGTACAAAATTGAAAAACAGTATTCTCTTAAGTGTGAACTGGAATAATGAAGTAAGCAAAGGATAGTGGCATTAAAATTTATATGCGTGTTGTAAAAGTCGACTAAGGAAGACGGAAGTGATACAGCTATCGTTGTTCGACAGACAATGAACATCTCAGTAAAGAAAAGAGAAAGAATTCATTCAAACGCTTGAAATCGGGTGGTTATTCTTCTTTGGCTGGAGGTTTAGAAAGCCGTTAGGAGTTTGTGATGATTGATTTAACTTTCATACATACAGGAAACTCTCCAGAAAAAAATTTTATACCATAAATATGAGTGTGTTTATGGAAGGTTGGGGGGGGTGGGGAGAGGGGGGTGGAGGGAGAGCAGAGAGCAACAAATGATAGTATGACTGGGCGTTGAGTTGGCTAAGGCTTTATATACCATTATCAGATAACAGACAGAACATGTATGTGTTATGTCATTTAATAGAAAAACTGAATATTTATTAATAATGCAGTACCATTTTTAGTGTTTTTCACAACACGGTACTTTACAATATGAACAATTGCTTGTGCATAGGGAATCATTTCTGTACAACAGCAAAATTAATCTAGTTGAATTAAAATTGCTTCATTTAACCGGTGCAGAATAATACATGAAATTATAGTTCAATATCATGCACAAGATTAACATATTTGGTTTCATAGATGCAATAACATGTTTGCAATACTTGCAGGGAATTCTCAGTACGCCCTACATAGAAGGCTGGACCTACACTGACAAAGCTTTACGTCTGGCCAGGGAACAAATGTTTTCAAGAGCCAAAGGATCTCGACCAGATGTTCAGAAAATAGCAATAGTTTTCACTGACGGTCAGTCAAATAATAAAACAGCAACACAAGAACAGTCTACACTGCTGAAAAACTCTGGCGTGCTAGTTCTGTCTGTTGGTATAGGAAGCGGCGTGGATCAAGCTGAACTCCAAACTATTGCCTCGGTGCCCGGTGACGTGTTTGAGGTCTCAGACTTTAACGTTCTCAACACCATACAGAAGGAGGTCACCAACAGAACTTGTCAACAAGGTAACAAATCGGCAGTTCTGAAATAAATGTGTTTACTGTGAATTTCCCACTGTCCAGTGTTAAAATAGTTAGTATTTCCGATTAGTCCCGAATAGGGCGCCCGAATCTAAAAAGGATATCAGGAAATATTTTGAAAGGCAAAGGGGACTGTCTAGTTTCTTATAATATACTGATGAAGTACCGACTCATCTAGTGAAACTACGGTTCTATCACGAAGTTTTGGACATGCGAACTGGCACCTTATGTATTGTTTACCTTTACCTATGTTCAGGTATTCAACCCAGAAAATGATATTTAGTTGTTACAAAATGTCTCAAGTCAACTGTCTCAAAAACAACATATCGAGGCAAAACATTTAGCCAAGAGAATCATCAGTGCAAGTCAAACTTTTGTTACGGGTCGCTGAGTGAATTACAAAAGACAGTGAAATTCTTACAAGAGACAACATTGCAGATATAGATAAATTATTTTAAAGGTTCACTACACCAAATTTTTTTTTATTTACATAGTCATTTGTAGGGAGACATGTTATTACATGTGTATACTTTAAGTGTTAAAAAAAATCAGGGTTTTCATGGCAATAGCCGCCATTTTGTGGGGAAAAAAACAATATGTACTTAGAATCCGAAAATTTTACGTATTCAACAATAGATGATGGATTCAGGACTTTTAATCCTATTTAGAGGTACAGGTGTGGTTTATTTACTTTAATAATGTTTTTAAATATTGTTTGTAGACTTTTAAAATGTAGGTTTAGTGAAAAAGTCAAAAACATCTAGCATCATAAGACAATAATCACATTTAAAAAACTTTCTAAAATCTACTTTTAAATAAACCATTCCCTATAATATTTTTTAAGGAGTATCCATGCTAAATTTCATGTTTCTAGTCTCTATATTAGGCGAGATTTTAGAATTTTACATACACAACAAACAGAAATATAGAGATGTGAGAAAATTGACTTTTAAACTTTTTTTTATCTTGAAAAGGTGCATGGGTTGGTGTCTTTAGTATTTACTTTTCAATGCTAAATTGTTTACAAATGACATACATTTTGTGTGTAATCTATTCTACGAATGCGGAACTTTACAAAAACTAACACATTGAAAAAGTGATATTTTTGTCATAAATTGGAAAACATGCCGTGTAGTAACCCCTTTAGCGAACAAAAGAAGACACAAATCAGCCTTTGTTCATTGTCAATCCATTTTTTTTTTTTTTTTTATGGAAAGAATATAGTGGTTTCTTTCCCTGCCGTTCATTAAAAAAAAACATTTACGTAACAAACGAATTTATTGCCCATGATTTTCCACATCCTCAGATATAGTGTATCACTGTTCTAGTGTATCGTCTGATATTGTGGAAACGTTGGTCCAGTGTATCCTCTGTCGTAGTGTATTTCTGGTTTAGTGTTACTTGGGACGTAGTGTCTCTCTTGTCTAGTGTATCCTCTGACGTAGTGTATTTATTGTCTAGCATATGCTAAGATGTGGTGTGCATCTTGTGCTGTCTAATCTATAATAATAAAAATTTTAATTGTCCGAGTCTGTTAACTATAGACTCGGAAACCACTGAACCGATTGCTTTCAAATTTACACACAAATTTCCCTTTGACTCAAAGACTGATTTTATGTTATAAAATCTTACAAACCACAAACGACGTAGCTCCAGCATTGGTCAAATCATTATTTGTTTCGTTGCCGGCCCGGATTTGTTTTAGTTGATTGACCATTTTTGACTGCTGAGAAGGGCTGCCAATAAGTGCCTTTTCCCCCATGATTCAGATATTTATATACGCCTTGGGTAATGGGTTCCCATTTTGTAGCGTTGTTTACGTTGTTGTTTTAGTGTATCCTTTTGTTCCCCACATTATACTTACATAACAGTGGGTAAATTGTTCCTGTCGTTAATATAGATTTTATACTAATTATCACAAATAATATAGATTGTGCATTTAAATTGGCGGCGGGGTTGAACTGTCTTGATTGATCTACGTTCGTTATGCACACGATCATTTTCTCACTGAGTATTTGGACATGTAATGACCGGAACCTGAGACATTATTTCTTATTGAACTTTGCATTATTATATAATTTCATTTCCACCAGCGACTTGAGTCTTTGTTAGCGTAGTTGTAAATATTCTGCCTATATGCGGGTGACCTGCGTTCGATTTACCGCTATATGATATAATTTTTTTTTTTTTTTTTTTTGGCCCTTAACTGGGCGGCTGGCAAGTGCATTGTGGTTTAAAGCTGGGCTGCAATATCTATGCCTTTTTGCGGTTTTGAGGTTTACAGCTAGCCTGCGATAGCGGCGACATGCTGTTCAATGGTCATGTCATGGGTAATCTTTGTTCGCCCTCGAGAAGGACGTTGGCACGTTGTGTCGTGGTTTACAGCTAGGATGCGATATCTGACCTAAACTCTTCAGTCTTTGGTAGTATAGTTTAAGTATTCCACCCTTCACGCGGGTGACCGGTGTTCGATTCCCCGCTGGGTGATAATTGTTCTTTTTCCTTTAAAAGGATGGTTGCCACGTTGTGTTGTGGTATACATCTAGGCTGCGATATCTGCGCCTTTCGTCCAAAGACATCCGATTTCAGTAAAGTCCCAATTAGCCTCCCCGCGATGCTTCACTTGATCAAGAACTATTCGGCGATGACAGAAACTGTTAACTTAGACAGCTTACAGTCCAGTTTACTTTGGATGGACACGGATGCCAAGGTCAGTTAAAAATCGACCCTTCGGAGAGGGCGAGATGACGGGTGCAGGGTATTTTTCTCAGCTATTTGTGAGTATAGTGTACTTTTTACTGTGGGTGCAAAATTAAACTAGACAGTTCGTGGCGACAGCATGCGGCGCTAACTCCTCTGGCTACACCTACCTACACAGACTGTAGTGACAGTTATTGTTGTTGTTATGATGGTGGTGGTGGTAGTGGTAG
Source organism: Candidula unifasciata (assembly GCA_905116865.2). Taxonomy (NCBI): domain Eukaryota; kingdom Metazoa; phylum Mollusca; class Gastropoda; order Stylommatophora; family Geomitridae; genus Candidula; species Candidula unifasciata. The sequence continues at coordinate 84,544 of CAJHNH020000546.1, forward strand.
CAGTAGTACTGGTACTGGATGGGTGATGTGGTAGCTGTTACACTGGCTACATTTACTTCTCAGTACAAATCAATGCTACCTATTTTAGTCTGGGTGGACACGGATGCCAAGCTCAATTTAGTTACAATATTTCGTCAGATGATGACTTTCCCATCCTTCGGAGAGAATGATATGGTTAGTGGTGGGGGGAGGTGTAAGAGGAGTTGATGCCAGACACTTTTAATTAAGAGAGCTTAAAACATTATTTTGAAGTTTTCAATTCTTAACTATTTCTATTTTATTAATTTCGCCAGGTGATGATTTTTCAATCCATCGGAGATAGAGATATGATTGGGGGTGGGAGGGGGGATGCCAGACACAGTTAGCTTAGAGAGCTTGAAACATTATTTTAAAGTTCTCATTTCCTAACTATTTCTATTTTAATAATTTCGCCAGGGATGATTTTTCAATCCTTCGGAGAGGGAGATATGACTGGGTCTAGGGGAGAGGAGGAGGGGGATATGACAGACACGGTTAGCTGAGAGCTATTTTCTTTCTTTTGCATTTCACCAATCTGGGTCACAGCAACGCGTGGCCAGGTACAGCTAGTTTATATTAATAAAAATGTTAATTTTCCGAGTTTGCTAACTATAGACTACTGAGCCGATTTCTTTCAAATTTTCACACAAAGTTGCCTTTGACTCAAAGCATTTTTTTTTTTTTTTTTTTTTTGGGTCATCAAATCGCACAAACCAAGAACGACGTAGCTCCAGCAACGGTCAAATCATTATTTGTTTCGTAGCCGGCCCGGATTTGTTTTTAGTTATTTTTGACTGCTGAGTTGAACTTTGCCTTATTATATAATTTTATTTTCACCAACTATTTGAGTCTTTGGTAGGGTAGTTGTAAATATACTCTGCCTATCACACGGGTGACCCGCGTTCGATTGCCCGCTGGGTACTATAATTTCTATTTTAATAATTTCGCCAGGGATGATTGTTCAATCCTTTGCTATACATTGTTTAATAAAATGTGCAGCCTACTGGATGTCCGCATTATTTATGCATTTTACCTTATTGTTAAGAGTGCACTGTCTAAGTCTCAAAAGGCCTTTCTTGTTTTTCTTTACAGTTACTGCAGTGGGTAAGTTTAATTCACTCTCGCAATGTGTTGTTGACATTTATCTGCAATGTGTCATTGACAATAAATGTACGTCATTCTTTCAATTAACACGTGTCAACTTTTTCGCCACCAAAAACCCGTACGTTTTTTTTTTTAAAGAACTTATCTTGACTTTCAGGTCGACCCAGCCTTAAGAATACACAGGGCAATGACATGTGAAATAAAAGCTGTGGCTAGATTTTGGGCACATCACCCATCAAGTGTCGACTGGACTATAAAAAAATGGTTCTATTATCCTGAGTTTTTGGTTAAAAAGAGGTCTACTATCGCTTAAATTAGGCAGGTTTGGTCACAGCAATTATTAGATTTAAAACAATTTAGACTTATGGAGTAAAATTACTCATATATATATATATATATATATATATATATATATATATATATATATATATATATATATATATATATATATATATATATATATATATATATATATATATAACAAAACATGCATGTGTTTCTGAGGCTGTCACAAGAACTCCTGTTAACAGGTACCAACAGATGAGCAGTATCAAGGGGGAAATTTGACCTTGTCATTCTAAATACCCGTCTAGATTAACTGTGCTGTTGTCAACGAATTTGCTGCGTCCCTTTAATAATAAGTTTGAAAAAAAATTTCACTGTTACATCCCTTTTAACTTGAAGTCTGGACATTGGCTCGTTTTATTTTAGTCATGGGAGCCGCAGTAAGGAAGTGGCTAGACCAGCTTATTTATTTATTTTTTTTTTTTCTGAATAGGTATTACTACCCTTGGGGGCCCTGGAGCGGTTGGTATGGGCTGAAGCTTTTAAGTCTTAGTTGTGGGGAGCGGATTGGCTTAGTGGTGGTAAGAGCTTCAGATGTAGTCAGTAGCGGTGAATAAACATAAGACTGTAGTGAAGACCACCCCCCCCCCCCCCCCACCCACCCCATTAAAAAAAAAGAAGATCTGAAATATTCTTTTAAACTTTTTTTTTTGGGGGGGGGGGGTAAAACCAGGCAATATCATCTAGTATATGTGTGTATAGGAGGTGGGGGGTGAAAAAAAAAGGGAGGGGGTGTAAAACAGATAAAAAATCTCAATAGTTATAATCCTAAACAGACACACTGAAAGTAAGATATCCACACTTATGCTTTCTATATGTTATTCTAAATGTTTCTTCTAACTTACGTCTTCTTTAACATGTGTCCGTGAATGATGAGCAGCCTGTTACCACGATGGGTTCGACTAGGTCTTTCATAAAGTTCATACAATCTACCTGAACTATGATTCTCACATTTTATTCAGCTTTCATCGTTGTCACGTAAGCACAACACAATTTGAAATGTAATTTCCTGCTATTGTCTTTGGAGCCGATTTAAAAGATATATCCCCATTATCTTCTTGGTTTTGGATTGAAACTTGGGCCTACAATCCCTCATCCGAAAACTTTCATTTTGACACAAAACATGTCTAAGCATCGATTTCGGATGTATTTCATAACTTCCAATGATAATGACGTGCTCATTATTTCTTACATACATTCACGTGATCTCTTCAATTTCTTCCACAGTTGTCCCAGCTGATGTCAGTAAGTATTTGTGATTTTTCGCCACAACAAAACACATACCAGTATCAACTTTAGTTGTTTTCATTACACAAATGAAAAATATCCAAATAAAATAACGAACTCACATATAGGAAAAACAGTGTAAACATTAATTAATAATACAACAGAAAAAGTGCTCTGCAAAGGAGGGTTTCGACAATGGAAAGGAAAGAATCAATCAGTCAGCAGGTCCGTTACAAAATGTCGCTTTTTCACAGCACGCGTGAAAGTCTCTTCCTCTAGCAATTTGTCCTATGTCCTATACCCACATTGGACCCTCCTCAATTGCTATTCTCTCCAGACCATCAGAACTATTGACGTGCCCTTAATAATTCAGCTTTCGGGAGACGATGCTGTTTATAAGCCAGACAAAAATACACGTTCTCAAAAAAGTTAAGATATTAGATATATACTTCTCGTCTTTTTAGGACGAAATTTTTCGTTAATTGAAACCCTACTCCGGCTTTTGCCGGGGGCCGCAATATAGCCTGGCCATAAATATGGCCTAAAGGCTGAATGCGGTTTCTGGGACCTCTCCACGGTGATCCTCGCCCATATGGTGGCACATTGTGTCATCGAGTGTTTATCGCTTGTGTGATATCCTGGTGGGGTAGAAAGTCAGTCAGTCAGTCAAAAAGTAAAGATCACGTGTAAGAACGGTGTAATTGTAGACATCCCGATGGAGATGGAAAGTGACATGTTTCCATTTTATACTAAATGATGAAACTAGAATATGGATGTTAGTACATATTACAATAAATTGTTTCAGGCTTTTTCTTTCTCATGTCAACCTCATTTTAGGCTAATTTCTCAACCGTTAACGTTTTCTGTGTAGAAGTAAAATGACCCTTTTCCACGCCTTAATGAGTATTGGGCATATAGGGCTAAAACTATATTTTATAAACCGAGCTGCCATGAGAGTCTCCAGAATGGGCCTTAAGAGTGATAAAGTCAGTTGACGTGGCGTTACTAGTCAGTCAGTCAAACGATACGAACATAAACAGCTTGCGGTGAGACAGTCGATGTCTTAGCAAAGAAGTGCCCATACGTCCCGCTTGCACTCTAGGGAAAAGTTTGAGAATAGAACGTGTATTTAGGTATACACACATTTGCAACTTAAAAAAGTAAATATATGGACCTACATTACAAACATTAGAGAAACAGAAACTACTTACATTTAAGCTGCTGAATATCAAGTATTATCTACACAATCCACGTAAAATTTGGAATAATGTCCAATAATACTTCAAGTGTTTCAATATTCACATATGTGTATGTATGAAAGTAACCACTCAGCCTATCACCTAAAGTATACAATAATTTAATATGCTGAAAATGTGTGAACGAATGTCGCCAGCTTTTTTTTTTTAGACGATTTAACCAGAGATGGCAGAGCAGCTGTGGAAACATTGTTTGCTTTAGATCAACACTTTCCACAGACACCAGCCATCTCATCATTGAAAGAAAAAAAAAACCTGAAAACTGCATAAAACATGAAACTGCATAAGCAATTCTTTTGTGATGTTTGCAGGCAAAAATGTTGTTTCTAACCCAGCTGATTATAAGCTTCTGTATAGCTGTAAATGCTACACAAGTCATAAACTTAGAAACTTTGAAGGGTATTTCAAACCTTCACAGTCAAGCAGTTGTATCTAGTCTGTGGAAATTGCACATGAGTCAACGTCGTATGCTAATGACCTGTCCATCTGCAGCAACGCCTTGCATGTAGCACACTGAATTTTTGTGTTCAGCCTACTAGAGATAAATCCAGCAATATACGCCACTGACTCTTCTGAACCTTTCGAAAATAATTAACAGTCATTTGGGTTTATGTGAGGGAAACAAACATTGTTTACATAAGACCGAACAGAATTAATTTAGGTGCCAGTTTTGACATTATTTCGCTTACTATAATTCAGTTCCTTTCAATGAGAACAAATATTGCAGCTCTATTAGTGTCCCAAACATTTTGCATTTGCCGGTTATTAAGGGATTTACAAATGTCCGGTGTGAGTCCTTCTGGTTGATCCAGTTCCTTAATCCAAGTGCATTTTAACAAGTGCACAGAATCTTGCAGTAAAATACTGTTGTACAATGACACGAGGAAAGCCTAAACTAATGTAGCTGCTTCTTTTTATATTGTCTTTAATGCCAAAAATTATCCCCCCCCCCCCCCCCCCGTTACCACCGAGGAAGTAATTGTAGATTTAACATACATCTTTGCGAGCTCAGTCAGTTCGTCTTGTTTCAATGTCAAGCGCTGTAAGATGCTGCTTGTATGACAATGGCAACTGTGAACGTAACATTTGAAGTGTCCCTTGGTGGGGTAGGTACAAACACAAGATTTTCCTATAAACCGATATCATGCTAGACGAACAGCATAAAAGCAAAGCATGGTGTGCTACAAATATAACGCCTTCTGTTATACAACAGCCGATGTCAAAAGTGTAAATAGAAACACACGTGAACATCGCAGTTCCACTGTTTGCTTCTCTCAGAAAAACTACACACCTATTGTTAGGCTACGCTTTCCGGCTGAACAGAACTGTTGAAGACGGTCACAGGTCAGCACTGGGTGGTTGATATGGTCAGCCTAACGCCGGCCACCTATCATTCACAAGACTGTACCTGGTACCCATCCATCGCTGGGTCGAGCATACCCCGTCAGACCCGAATCCATGACCTTCCGATCCGCAGGCGAGCATCTACCAGCTACACCATTGCGTCTCTCACCTTTTCTATGGTGGATTTTCTATGCATTTACTCATAGTTACATTAACACATGCAGCCGTCGGTGCACATCTCAGTGTTTTACTTTATTCTCTGTCTAAAACATTTTAACTTTACTCAGAGAAACCACATTACTGCTTTGTCTTTCTTCATCCCAACTTTATTACTCACTGTCAAATACTCGCATCGATAAATAAGAACCCACCATAATAATCTTCTAGTACGCTGATTTGCTTGCTTTCATCATGTGTGGTTTTGTATTTATAAAAACCTACTTGTGATACATAAAATGTGTCTGTTTTCCACAGACGTCACGTGCAATGTCACACAGAAAGCAGACATACTGTTTATCTTGGATGCATCTGGAAGTATTGGAACTGCAAATTTTTCTGTGATGCTAAATTTTTTAGTGGATATCACACGCAACTTCAACCTTGGACCCGATGGAATACAGTTTGCTTCTATTGTCTTTGGAACAGATGCACAGGAAGTGTTTGATTTCACAACCTATAACAATCAGGCAAATTTAGAGAGGGTAGGTGTTATCTTCAAAACACTCATTTCAACATGTGACATGTCAGCTATTGGATAGGAGCAATGGCATTTTGGTGAAGAAGTACAGAAACAATTGCCACACAAATCTTGCGATGTGTTAGATAGATTATTGTGTTGATGGCATAGATGAACATTTATTTTACTTCTTTTATAATTGCCATGGAAACATAGTGGTAACATGTTTACATAATCTTTGGTTTTAAACAGCAACGAGGAATATTTCCATAACTGACCTATACTCTCATGTCTATCGATCTTAAAATTGGAACAGGGTCAAAATCCAATGAAATAAAAGCTGCGAGGTGTATTGACAACATCGAATGCGACTGATCTACACAATTTGGGTCACTAATTTAGATATTTTCGTAAATACTCTCAATGAATATTGACCAATTTTTTTTAATTATTATTTTTCCTTTAAAAAAAAAGTTTGTATTTTGAGCATAGTGCACGAATATTGTAGTTTTTTAATTACTTCTAAATGTAACATCTTCAGATGTCGAATGAAACTGTTGTGTACAAATCTCGAAAACAGTATTCTCCTGAGGATGAACTGGAATCATGAAGTATGCATAGGATAGTGGCATTGCAACCTATATGTTTGTTGTAAAAGTCGACTAAGAAAGATCGGAGTGAGACAAATAACGTTGTCCGACAGACAATGGACATCTCAATAAAAATTAAAAAAAAGAGAAAAAACTAATTCAAACGCTTGAAATTGGCTTGTTTTTCTGTTAGACGAACTACGACTTGAGGTTAAGATAGTTGTTATGAGTCTGTGATGGTTTTTTTAAACTTTCTTACAGACAGGAAACTCTCCAGACCATATATAAGTGTGTGTATGAATGGTGGGGGAGGGGAGAGGGGTCAGATATCAGCAAATGATAGTATGACTGGGCGATGAGCTGGCTAAGGCTTTATATTCTAATATCACATAACAGACAGTGTGTATGTGTTGTGTCATTTAAAAGAAAAAGTAAGATTTATTAATAATGCAGTAGCGTTTTTAGTTTACTTAGAACACAGTACTTCATAATATAACATATTGCTTGTGCATATGGAATCATTTCTGTACAACAACAAAATTATTCCGGTTAAATTAAAATTGCTTCATTTAACCGGTGCAGAATCATACATGAATTGAAATTTAAATATCATGCACAGGATTCATATATTTGGTTTCATAGATGCAGTAACACGTTTTCAATGCTTGCAGGGAATTCTCAGTACGCCCTACATAGAAGGCTGGACCTACACGGACAAAGCTTTACGTCTGGCCAGGGAACAAATGTTTTCAAGAGCCAAAGGATCTCGACCAGATGTTCAGAAAATAGCAATAGTTTTCACAGATGGTCAGTCAAATAATAAAACAGCAACACAAGAACAGTCTACACTGCTAAAAAACTCTGGCGTGCTAGTTCTGTCTGTTGGTATAGGAAGCGGAGTGGATCAAGCTGAACTCCAAACTATTGCCTCGGTGCCCGGTGACGTGTTTGAGGTCTCAGACTTTAACGTTCTCAACACCATACAGAAGGAGGTCACCAACAGAACTTGTCAACAAGGTAACAAATCGGCAGTTCTGAAATAGTCTTTGGGGGCATGTATCTATTCCCCCCCCCCACCTCCCCCCCCCCCCAATCCGCACTTATCAATCCAATGTAGAATTGAGCCCCGAACTGGATAACTGAACCCCGAAACCACATGGGGAAAACATAGACGTATGTTAACTATCAAAATGTTCTATTTAAAAAACAACTGTTGAGTAAAATGATCGGCGCAATATTTACCATATCGGTCATTGAGTACAAATAATTGGTCGATAAGAGGATGCAAAAAAAAAAAGACATTGCATAAATGGGCCTTTTTTTTAAACTTAAAATTTGCAAGTTTCTAAGAGAATTGTGCGGTGAGGAGTGACTAGGAAAACTGGCTGACACCCAAC
>CAJHNH020000546.1:97500-135000 GCA_905116865.2 Candidula unifasciata
TACCAGGGATTTTCATGTTAGTAAAGTAAAAGTAAAGGACCCTTTTCCACGCCTTCAGGCGTATAGGGCATATAGGGCTAGACCTATATTTTAAAGACCAACTGCACAAGATGGGTAATGTGGTCGGTATCACGCCAGCCGCCTCTACTTCCCGAGGCTACACCCGGTACCCACACACTCCAGGCTGGGTCGACCTGGGTGCCACGGATTTTTATGTAAATGTGTATAGGCGGACGGACTTTCTACCCCACCAGGACATCACACAAGCGATAAACACGCGATGACACAAAGTGCCACCGTGCGGATGAGGATCGCCGTGCAGAGATCCCAGAAACCGCGTTCAGACAATTGGCCATATATATGGCCTGCCTATATTGCGGCCCCTAGCAAAAGCCAGGGTGGGGCTTTAAATGACAAAAAATGTTGTCCTAAAAAGGACAAAAATGTGTACATAAATCATCAATAAATATCTGCCACTGTTACGCAGAAACGCTCCCATTGGCTCAGTATAGACGCGTCAATGCCGATCGGAATATCTGAGTTTATAATCCCACACTGAAGTGTGTGTGTGTTTTTTTTTTTTTTTTTGTAGTTTCTCTTGGCTTTCAAGTCTACATAGCTTAAACGGGTACCAGAACATGTTTAGGGGTGTAGGGAGGGCCTGGAAAGAAAAGGGGGGGGGGGGTGTTGATCACATCACTTATTGACACGACCGATTGGCCTGTTAAATGAATCTAGCACCGGTGTCCGATACCTTTTACTATCACCGTTAAGTACATAACGACTGAAAGGGGTTTCTGGGACCGCTCCGCCACTGATCCTCATCCGCATGGTGGCATTTTGTGTCCCCGGGTGTTTATCGTTTGTGTGAATGTCCTTGTGGAGTACAACAAGAGAGAGAGAGAGAGAGAGAGAGAGAGAGAGAGAGAGAGAGAGAGAGAGAGAGAGAGAGAGAGAGAGAGAGAGATTTTAGACATTTTCTGTTGCAACAAAAAAAACATTCGTGAGTTACTATTTATCCTTAAAAGCTGCACTGTTAATATTTATGTGGAATTATTTATGTTGTCAGCTCCAGCCTGTGATGCCAAAGCAGACATTTTGTTTATCCTGGATTCCTCTGACAGCATTAACATTAACAACTACAATGAAGTGCTAGACTTTGTTGTGAACCTGACACGCAGTTTTAATGTCGGACCCCAAGCGTTTCAGTTCGCCAACGTTATTTTCAGTGATGCTGCCCAAGAAGCATTCGACTTTACGAAACACACCAATCACACAAGTCTGGAGCAGGTCAGTGTATTACACCGAAGAACTACATTTTTCATCGTACATTTTCATTGAATTGCTAAAATATGGAATTCCAGATTATGCCTTTTTCTTCTTCTTCTTCTTCTTCTTCTTCTTCTTCTTCTTCTTCTTCTTCTTCTTCTTCTTCTTCTTCTTCTTCTTCTTCTTCTTCTTCTTCTTCTTCTTCTTCTTCTTCTTCTTCTTCTTCTTCTTCTTCTTCTTCTTCTTCTTCTTCTTCTTCTTCTTCTTCTTCTTCTTCTTCTACTACTACTACTATTTCTTCTTCTATTTCTTCTTCTTCTTTTTTGTCGTCGTCGTCTTCATCTGTATTTTTTTTTCTTATTTCTTCTTCTTCTTTTTCTTATGCTTTCCTCCTTAAAAAAGGGTGACTGGCATGTTGTGGTTTACAGATAAGCTGCAATATTCACACCTTTCGGCAAATCACACCCGATTTAATAAAATGTTCTTTAGTGGGCTTCAGCGATGTGTTTGTTAGGTGTCGGCCTGGTATTCATTTTTTTTTTCTTACTCTGGAAGTAAGACGCCGGTGTCCACACTGAGAGGATTGCAGACGGAACAGTTTCACAGCTAAAATATTTTAAATTATATTTTTGGTTTCAACATTTGCCACTGGGAGATAGAAAAACCACTAAAACATACCTTCTAGTACAAATGCCTAAAGAAACTGATAATATTTAATGCGTAATGTCAGGGCTGGAGAAGCGGGTGGCAAGGTCAGAATAGGTGTGTAAAAAGGTCCTTCAAATTGCAATGACAAACGTGCTAAATTTTACCTCTCATGTTCGCCTCTGACTCCCTGAGCTTGATATTTACCAAACACTTAGAGTGCTATGACTTAGTTCATTGCTGACACTCTCAAAGCACGTTAACGTTGCAAAAGACAACGAGAACAAACTATTAGAATGTGGTCACAATTAACAGGAGAATTTTCTGACGTAGATATGACATGTTCGGCTCTGTTATTGTTGATTTTATTACCCTAGCATTGCTACATCATTCTAAATACCTCAATATATTAGCTAAGTCTATCTAACACAAAGCTGTAACCACTACTCATATGGTGTGGCCACATTGTCGTTGTCTAGACCGTCTACTATGAGTCCAGTCAATGACTGTCTCCTCACCCCCCCCCCCCCCCCCGCCGGCTTACAACCTGAGCTCACTTTTCTTACTTTAGGTAGTTCACGTTGTTTCTGTGGCTTCTGTGTGCACCCTTACAATGCTATATTTTGTGTTTTGCTGGCAGTTCCACACTCACCCGATCTCAACCCCCAACCCTGATCATGACACGACGAAAGTCAAACAGGTCAGAGAAATATTATGATAGCAACTGCCATCGACTGTTATAAACAAAGAAAATGACGATATATTGGGCACAATCCGAGACGAAACGGATTTTTTAAATTATTATTATAAGGCAGACACTGAAACTGAAATAGAAGTGAAATAATGAAGTGAGGACTTTTAAGTGAAACTCGAAATCAGACGTTGTTAAGAGAGACCGAACAACGCAGCTTCTTTGACCACAACTACTTTTGAGACTGCTTTGTAGCAGTCACATCGTTGAAATAGTTCTAAAATGGATGCTTGTAAGGTTGTCGGGCCCAGAAAGAGAGTGAGTTTCCTTCCATTCATGCCCGTTCGCGTGGCACGTCCTGTCCTATGTTGTGGGAGTGTCACACTTAATGACCGGCTAGTGTTGTTGTCAGAGGCCGGCGACATCGTGTGTTCTACATTTCACGATGTGAGCGCTTTTACCAGTCCCAGTATGTGTAAGTTTGGCTCTAACCAAAACCCACCTACGCCACAGTCTCAGCCTAACTGCCACGAGAGAGTGCAGCCTATGTCCCCGACTGCATTTAACCTATGACAATAGCGCGTAAAATATGTCGTGTTGCTGGAAGCTCACTAAACGTGACACGCCCGCAACATAGGACAGGGCCTGCGATCGACTAATCATGAATGGCAAGGGAAGTCACTCTCTTTATGTGGGCCCTTTAAAATGGCATGTTTTAAACAAATCTACCGAAGAGCGTGTTCCCAAACGTTTACTTAACTTGGCCTAATAGTTTTGAAATTATCCTGACAATAGTAATGAACATACACGAAAACGTTATTTTGAGAAAACGACCTTGAAAGTTGTGTATGAGATGAGTGCATTGATTGACTGCATACAGCATATCCTTAGCAGATTGACCAATTAAATTTGTTCTTTTATGCTGTGTCCCATGAAATTGGTTGTACGAGCATCATGAAACGGAACAATTTGCAACCTCAATGAAGTCAACTAAAAATCAAGATAAAATTTTTTAAAGTTTTTTAATGAGCATGAAAACTTAGATAAGGAATGGCCCACTATTGCTTTTTACAAGTCCGTCCAGGTAAATGGAAATTCCCGTTTTGTGCAAATCCGAAGGACCGGTGTGTGTTCCCTATGTCTATCCAGTAGATCTGTTTACAGTTTAAACTAGTTTCATTTTTTGCAACACGTTTTTTTTTTTTTTTTTTTATTAACTATCATTTTAAAGATAACTGTGTGTGCTATATATTATTATTTTTATTGTTATCAAATATTTTCTAATAGCACACTAATTTATCTTTAAAATGATAATTAATTTTTGTTAAAAAGACGTGTTGCAATTTAATCAAACTTCAGTTTAATTTGTGTAAAAATCTTTACTGAGCTCAGCTCCAAAAAGGAATTGGGGGAGGGGGGAGTGGCGCTCCCAGGTTCAGGCGTGCGACCCGACATTAAAATTACGCATCTATCGCTACAGTGACTATTCGGTTGACTTTATACGGTTTTGCTTCATAAATGATGTCTCCATATAGGCAATACGACAGACACCCTACCTCCAGGGCAGTACACACACTGAAAAAGCCTTGCAACTGGCCAGGGAGCAGATATTCACCGCTGCTAAGGGATCTCGCCCAAATGTCCACAAAATAGTCATCGTGTTCACAAGCGGGAATTCCTCAGACAAGCTGACCACCAGAAATGAAGCCAAGCTGTTGCGAGCTTCTGGGGCTCTGGTTCTGGCTTTTGGTGTGGGTGCAGGTGTCAATGATCAAGAGCTGCAAGCTATTGCATCTCTGCCAGCGGATGTGTTTACCGTTGCTGCTAATGGGTTGCGCACTGTAGAAAAGGAAGCCACCGACAGAATATGTGAGAGGGGTAAGTAATAGGAAATCCGTCAGTATAAATTTAGCCAGACGTACATTACAGTAAAACTTGAGTCAACCGTAACCGTCGGGGCCAGTGCTGTGACGGATAACCGAATCTGGATAACTGAAATAACTTACTTATGTGCAGTAATGAAAATGAAAAGAAAATCCTTCTAAGTACGATCAGTCTGAACTTCAATATAAAAGTAGTAATGTAGAGAAATGTCACGTCTGAGACCAGTAGAGACACAATTACAACTGGTTAGTGATGGGTTTGTGGGGCGCCAGATCAAGCCGAACTTCTCCCCCACCGACGATTACTCACTTTCGCCGTCATACAGTACAGTCACTTCCAGTTTATAAAAGTATTAATTATATAATAAACAAAAGGACAATTTATTAATGGGCACTTATAAAAAAAACGTTGAAACATAGAAGAACCTACTAGGCATCATAAAAATCGAAAGCTGTAATTGCCGTGCCGGGAATAGAACTTGTCACTTCTAGATGACTTGTACGCCTCGCTATGGAAAACAAGTGTACTAAGGCACTATAACCAAATGATGTATAGTGCCTCCAATGGCTTCCTTTAGTTACGAAGTCACGCAAACATAGTTGCCTGTGATGCCGTGTTTTCTATGTGATCCTATCCGATGCGTATTCTACTCATCAAAAGTAATGGGTCACCATATTATTAATTTTTAGCTATGACAAGTGCTGCCCATCCTTGTCAAGTGAGGTAGAAAGAGAGTTCATAGTTTGAGTGCAGTACGCTGTCCATCCTTGTCAAGTGAGGTAGAAAGAGAGTTCATAGTTTGAGTACAGTATGCTGTCCATCCTTGTCAAGTATGGTTTAAAGAGAGTTGTTAGTTTGAGTACAGTATGCTGCCCATCCTTGTCAAGTGAGGTAGAAAGAGAGTTCATAGATTGAGTACAGTATGCTGCCCATCCTTGTCAAGTGAGGTAGAAAGAGAGTTCATAGTTTGAGTACAGTATGCTGTCCATCCTTGTCAAGTGAGGTAGAAAGAGAGTTCATAGTTTGAGTTCAGTATGCTGCCCATCCTTGTCAAGTGAGGTAGAAAGAGAGTTTATAGTTTGAGTACAGTATGCTGCCCATTCTTGTCAAGTGAGGTAGAAAGAGAGTTCATAGTTTGAGTACAGTATGCTGTCCATCCTTGTCAAGTGAGGTGGAAAGAGAGTTCATAGTTTGGGCTTCTAAAGTAAACAGGCATTTGTAAATGACTCTATTTGGTTTCCATGCTTCTAAACAATGTCTGTTTTCTCTTGTTCTCCCACAGCTACGGCTCCACGTAAGTAAAGTTTCTGGAATACGTTACAGTAAAACTTGATTAACATGAATTCCGATAGATCAAAAATTGAGTTCTTTTTAAAAATAATTCATGTGAAAATATGGCTGTGCTATATGACTGCGTGATCGGTCATGTTATTTCAGTGATGTGTTTAATGTGATTTCTTTTTGGATTAAACTGTGTTCTTTCTACAATGATACTATGACAGGTCCAGCAAACCGGTAGGGTAGTGAAAGTTCACATAAACATGCTATTAAGTACCGCAGATACGATCAGGAGTATGAAAAAGTCCATCAAAGATCGGAGGACGAAGGGCTTGACAACCAGCCCGCCATTAAACACAGTAAACACAAAGAGGTCACGCAGGAATACAAAAACAGCCACGCTAAATGTTAGCGGACTTGGGGATAAGGAGACGGAGTTGGTAGAATTTATGCAGAAATACAAAATAGAAACTCTACAACAGCACGATGTGCCTATGGTCGAGGCAGCCAGAAGAGCTAGAAACAGAACCTTATATCTCCCTCGACACCCACAGCGGTAAAAGAGGAAGTGAAGAAGAAGAAGGAATAGACAAGAATAAAAAGGCGACTCACGGCGTCGGAGTTATAATTCACCCAGAAAAAGCTAAATATATAAATGAAACAGAATACATATCAGAAAGACTAATACGCATACAAGTTGTCGAAAACGGCCTGCCTACAACTTACATACAGGTCTACACTCCGTGCAACGACGACAACAATGATGAATAGAGACGGGAATTCTTTGAACAGCTGTCAGACACACTGAATAGAGTCAACGAAAGACACGAGTTAGTTATCATGGGGGATTTTAACGGGAGAGTATGGAAAAAGCAAGAACAAGAGATATGCATGGGCAATTTCAGTGATACAACAAAAACAAGGAACAGTAATGGTGAAGAACTGGTTAACTTGTGCTATGAACAAAACTTGATTATCACAAACACATTCTTCAAACATCGTAAATCACATATGCAGACATGGTACAGATGGAATAACTTAGATCAGTCATCGCAAATTGACTATATACTTGTTAGACAAAAACAGAAAAACAAAGTGACAGACGCAAGAGTCTATCCAAACATCAGTATGGACACTGACCACCGGCCTGTGGTGCTATCTCAGCTGAGGTATGTTCCAAATAAGAAACAGCACATACAAAAACGAGTATACGTGACCAACTTCAAAAAACTAGAGGACGATACAATCAAGAAAGAGGTGTGCACCAAGATGTCTAGTATGTATGAAACATTACCAGCACAAACAGATAACATAGATACAGAATGGAACATTTTCAAAAAATCCATTCTAAAAACATTGAATTCAACATGTGGGAAACAACAACATAGACGAAGATTTAAGAAAAGAACACCATGGTGGAATTAAGATATAAAGACAAAAAAACAACTGTTCAAAAAATGGCTACAAACAAAGACAGTAGAAGACTATACTAACTACAAAAGTGCTAGAAAATCCACTAAACAAATAATCAAAGTGGCAAAAGAGGACTCATGGCAGAAATATGGCGAACAACTTGTGAAAATTTCAAGGGAAAGACCTAGAGACTTTTACAAAAGTATACATTCTATGAGAATAAGGGACGAAAGTTTTAACCCTACCAACATTATTAATGATAAAAACGGAACACCGTTATTTAACGCTTTCAGAAAGAAGGAAAGATGGAAGGAATACTTCTATGAACTACTTAATCCAACAAATACACAAACTAAAGAATACTACTCCACCTATAAGGAAGAACAAGAAGAACCTTGCATTCTAATTCAAGAAGTTGAGAGAGTTATCAAGATGAGCCCAAATAATAAATCAGCATGTTTAGACGGTATAACGAACGAGGCAATTAAAGCGTGCGGAAAAACCGGAGCAAAATGGCTACATAGAATATTCACGGTAGCATGGAACGAAAGGAAAACACCGGAGGATTGGCAAAAAGCTATTATAGTCCCAATCTGGAAAAACAAGGGCAATAAAAGAGAGTGTGACACATACAGAGGAATTTCTTTATTGAGCCACGTAGGGAAGCTATATTCAAAAGTACTTGAGACAAGAACAAAACATATTGTAGAGATACAGCTGAGTAAAGCTCATTTTGGATTTAGGAAAGGAAAAAGTTGAACAGACGCCCTTTTCACCCTAAGACAACTTAGTGAAAAGGCAATAGAATATAACAAACAACTCAATTTAGCATTCATTGACCAAGAAAAAGAATTTGACAGGGTAGACAGGAACAAACTATGGAATATATTGAACGACTATGGAGTACAAGGTCAGCTACTAGACAACATCAGATCTCTGTACCAAACAAGCTCAAGCGTAGTCAGAACAAATGTTGGTGTGACAGACGAATTCATACTAAGAACAGGAGTAAGACAGGGTTGTGTACTATCACCACTACTATTCAATATATACATGGACAGAATAACAACAGCAGCAAACCATGTAATGATAAGCGAACTGTTAACTACACCCAGCAGTGAGACCGAGTTAGTTGAAAGAGATCATTATAATGAAAACATACACACCGATCCAGCTGAACGAAATACTTTTCGCAGACGACCAAAGCATAATACATGAAAACGAAAAAGAACTTCAAATCCACGTAAATGCGCTACACACAGTCTGCAACGAATTTAACATGAAGATCAGCATCACCAAAACAGAAATTCTGAAAATAAGTAGAACACCTAACATACTAACTATTCAAGTTAACAACGAACAACTCAAACAAGTGCAGCAATTTAAATACTTGGGGAGCATCTTCACAGATGATGGAAGAATTGATAAGGAACTTGAGGCAAGATGTCAAAAGGCGAACGCAGTAATACCAACTCTCCCCACTGCTAAAACACCCAAGCATCACTATGGCACTAAAACGACAACTGATAAATTGCATGTTTATACCAACCCTCTGCTACCAATGCCAAACCTGGTCCCTAACAAGAGCACAGGATAAAAAGATCACGACGTGCGAAATTAGATGCTTACGTAAAGCTGCCAATGTCACAAGGAGAGACAGAGTTCGAAAAGAGAACATTAGATCAATTGTAGGAACCACACCATGCCTGCAATACATAAAGAAGCAACAAATAGAGTGGTTTGGCCACTTGATGCGAATGCAAACCGACCAACTGCCTCTACGAGCATACAACGAACAGCACTACTGCCCTAGAGCAAGAGGCAGACCGAGAGTACGATGGATAGACAATATATCAGAAATCCTGAGGCAACACGGACTAACAACAATACGTGCAACACACCTGGCCCAGGATAGAAAACTGCGACTCCCCACTTCGCTGTGAGGCAATTGTGGACAAGACAAGACATCCTTTGTGGGATCAAAATAGTGTTCATATTTACAGAATGTTCGTCTTAAGCTAGTTCATGTTAACGATGTTTTATTGAATATGAGTATCAGTGTGGTACCTGTATACATGCCTGATTATTGAGTCCAGATGTGTGTATGTTTGTGCTTCTTCTGAGTGGAATCCTGTATATGAAAATATGTATTGTCTGTACGTTAAACGAATCATACTTATGACTTTTCATGTATAGTTGCTAGGATCGTGCATATAACTCCCTGTATGCTGTATGGTTCCTGGGATCATGCATATAGCTCCCAGTATGATGTATGTTTCCTGGGATCATGAATACAACTTTCTATGCGACGTATCGTTACTGGGATCATGCATATAGCTCCCTATGTGGTGTATGTTTCCTGGGATCATGAATACAACTTTCTATGTGACGTAACGTTACTGGGATCATGCATATAGCTCTCTGTATGATACATGGTTACTGGTATCGTTCATATAACTTCACATGATGTATGGGTCGGCGACTGTGGCTTGGGCGTGCGAACGCGCTTCGTAATACCGGAGTGCTATGTTCGAACCCACATTTGGACGATTAGTCTTGCGTTGGTTTCGACTGTGGTACCGAGAGCTGACAGTTCAAAGGCAATGGCAAACTAATGGACGTGAAATTTGCCTAGTAAAATGACAACAGCCTTAAAACAATTGCTGGGGTTGGTTCTGCAAAGTCCTGTAAAGAATACGCGAGTAACTTATGATGTTACTGAGATCATACACATAACTCTCTGTTTGATGTATAGTTACTGGGATCATGCACATACCTATATGATGTATGGTTACTGAGATCATGCATATAGCTCTCTATATGTTGTATAGTTACTGGAATCATACATATACCTCTCTGTATGATGTATTATTACGGGGATCATGCATATAACTCTCTGTATGATGTATTATTACGGGGATCATGCATATAACTCTCTGTATGATGTATGGTTACTGGTTTGGGGAGGGGGGTGGGTGTCAAGTGAATAACACTATCCGGCAGATTGTGGGAACGACATTCTGTACTAGATTCTTTGAGAAACAACAGATCAAGTGGTTTGTCCATCTCGTTAGAATGTAGCAACATCAAATACCATCACAGGTACTACATCTCAGAAGATCAGCTGCAAGAGCAAGAGAATGGCTGCATAAACTATGGCTCGACAATATTATAGACACTCTAAGCCTTAATGGCGTGACGACAGCCAGTGGCACTCAGCATGAACTGGATCGCAAATTATTCCTCCGTGTAACGCTCAACGGCAGAAATGGATTATAAAGATGATGATGATAATGATGACTAAAGCATAATGTCATGACTATATTGATTCTATTGACAATAATGCTGGTGTAAATACAAAAGTAAATCCAATAATGCTGGTGTAAATACGAAAATAAATCTGAGGCACATCTTCAGAACAACTTACATGTCTTAAAGGAAGAGCTTGAGAAGAGAGAGATGACCATCATGGTCTCCACACAAAAAAACCATGGTGATCTCAAGAAAGGAGAAGAAAAATCAGATTATGATGGAACAAGATGCACTAGAGCTGGTCAACCAGTTCAGATACCTTGGAGTTGTAATAGACCAGCACGGAAACATCAAGTTATAGTTGGCTGCTCGAAAAGAAGTAGCTGGGAGATTTTTTTTTTTTTTTTTTTTTCAGTTTTAAAAGTTCATTGTTGTTGTCCAGGGTTAAAGTCTAGTAACAATATATCAAGTTTTCTTCTGTACTCATCATCTAATATGTGACAATACACTGATTTTTTTTATATATTTTTTTTCAAAGTATATCGGTTATATAAAGCGTCGTTTCGTTATGTATATATTTCAGAGGTAGCATGTGAGGCGCAAGCAGACATATTGTTTATCATGGATTCCTCTTCCAGCATCAGCCGTGAAAACTACCAAACGATGTTGAATTTTGTCGTGGATCTGACTAAAAACTTTGACGTTGGACCTGAAGCAATTCAATTTGGCAACATCATATTTAGTGACACAGCCAATGAGGTTTTTGATTTTACAAAATATGTGACACATTCTTCACTGGAAAAGGTAAAATTAAATACTGACTAGCGTTGCAATAGTATCGTGTGTATGTGCGCACGTTGGCACACGCGTATCTATATATATCTGTGTTTGTGTATGTGTGGGTCAGTGGGTCAGAGAGAGAGAGAGAGAGAGAGAGAGAGAGAGAGAGAGAGAGAGAGAGATAGCACCTGTATATGTATATTGAAGTGACAATAGAGTCGGGCAGACAATCACCTACAAATGCTCGTTTAACCCTTTAAATCGCAGTCGGGCGTTAATTCAATCATTTCTGTAGTTTGAAGTTAAAGTCCCTTGTATTAACAAATCAAAGGCAGTGTAGCTAAAGCAGGTAATCCATGTGATGATGATTTACTAAAGAGACTGATCTTTTTTTTTTAAACTGAGCCGGGTTTTTCTTTTCAATGATGACCTTGGCCTTAAATGGGTAGCAGGTAAAGAGCTGGGAAGTAAAAGCAGCCGGCCAGATGTTGACCTCATCACCCACCCAGTGCCGAGTGTTGAATAAAATATAGGTCTAGCCATATATGCCCAATAAGCCTCAAGGCGTGAAAAGAGATCTTTTACTGGTTGAAATCAGCCGTTCAAATAATCCGCTGAAATTTGCATAGATGAAATAATGAATATTAAAGTATATAACAACAAAACCCGTGACATTCAACAGATATGATGTTTTTTTTTTTTTTTTTTTTGGGAAATCAACAGTGAAGAAAACTCGGAGTCTCACACACTTGTCCTAATAAATCTCAATTTTAGAATCTAACAGTCAGTACATCTCAGAGAGTCACATACTTGGATTTACCAGCAAGTACATCTCAGAGTCACATACTAGGATCTGACAGCAAGTACATCTCAGAGAGTCACATACTAGGATTTAACAGCAAGTACATCTCAGAGAGTCACATACCAGGATCTAACAGCAAGTACATCTCAGAGAGTCACATACTAGGATCTGACAGCAAGTACATCTCAGAGAGTCACATGCTAGGATCTAACAGCAAGTAGATCTCAGAGAGTCAGATACTTGGATCTACCAACAAGTACATATCAGAGAGTCACATACTTGGAGCTAACAGCAAGTTCATCTCAGTGAGTCACATACTTGGATCTGACAGAAAGTAAATCTCAGAGAGTTACATGTTCGGATCTAACGGCAAGTCAAGTACATCTCATAGAGTGACATGTTCGGATCTAACAGCAAGTACATCTTAGAGAGTCACATACTTGGATCCCAAGCAAGTACATCTCAGAGAGCTACGTGTTTGGATCTAACAGCAAGTACATCTCAGAGAGTCACATACTAGGATCTTACAGTGAGTACATCTCAGGGAGTCACCGACATGGATCTAACAGCAAGTACATCTCATAGAGTGACAAAGTTGGATCTAACAGCAAGAACATCTTGGAGTGACAAAGTTGGATCTAACAGCAAGTACATCTCATAGAGTGACAAAGTTGGATCTAACAGCAAGTACATCTCATAGAGTGACAAAGTTGGATCTAACAGCAAGTACATCTCATAGAGTGACAAAGTTGGATCTAACAGCAAGTACATCTCAGAGAGTGACAAAGTTGGATCTAACAGCAAGTACATCTCATAGAGTGAAAAAGTTGGATCTAACAGTAAGTACATCTCAAAGAGTGAAAAAGTTGGATCTAACTGCAAGTACATCTCATAGAGTGAAAAAGTTGGATCTAACAGCAAGTGCATCTCAAAGAGTGACAAAGTTGGATCTAACAGCAAGTACATCTCACAGAGTGACATAATAGGATCTTACGAGTACATCTCATTGAGTGACTTACTAAGATCTTACAGAGAGTACATCTCAAAAAGTAACATATTTAGATTTAACAGCGAGTACATCTCAGAAAGTAACATATTTAGATTTAACAGCAAGTAAATCTCAGAGAATTATGTACTTAGATCTAGCAGTGAGTACATCTCAGGAAGTCACATACTTGAATCTAACAGTGAGTACATCTCAGAGAGTTACATGCTTAATCTAACAGTGAGTACATCTCAGAGAGTTACATATTTGAATCTAACAGTGAGTACATCTCAGAGAGTTACATGCTTGAATCTAACAGTGAGTACATCTCAGAGAGTTACATACTTGAATCTAACAGTGAGTACATCTCAGAGAGTTACATGCTTGAATCTAACAGTGAAGACATCTCAGAGAGTTACATGCTTGAATCTAACAGTGAAGACAGCTCAGAGAGTTACATGCTTGAATCTAACAGTGAGTACATCTCAGAGAGTTACATATTTGAATCTAACAGTGAGTCAATCTCAGAGAGTTACATGCTTGAATCTAACAGTGAGTACATCTCAGAGAGTTACATACTTGAATCTAACAGTGAGTACATCTCAGAGAGTTACATACTTGAATATAACAGTGAGTACATCTCAGAGAGTTACATGCTTGAATCTAACAGTGAAGACAGCGCAGAGAGTCGTATACTTGGATCTGACTCTGAAGACAACTCAAAGAGTCACAAAATTGCATCCAACTCTGAGGACAACTCAGAGAGTTTGTCGCGAGCCCACGTGGATAAATACACTTATATAGTGAGTGTGTGGGTTTGAACTCTAACAGTGCCCACCCACGTGAGAAAAATGGACTATCTATCTAGGCTATGGTGATCCTAGACGGTCCTGGAGAGCCAAGAGAACAGCGAGTGGCTCGTTCCATTAAATGAAAGTTGCTGTACTTGTATCCACAGGAGTATGAGAAGGGATAGATAGATATCAGGATAAACCCACTGTGATATTATCAAGATACACAGTTAACCCCTCCGACATTCTCCTCTCCTGACATTACTTAAAAGCCCCCATCAAGTGATTCACATATTTGTCAGCTGAAGTAAACTAGTATGCACAAAGACACTTGAACCTAAGTACACAATTTATTCAACTATTTTATAACAACATGAACAAGATTTATTGAATAAATCTAACCAAAAATAAAATGAACGGGTTTATGCTAGTAGAGTAAAGATGGTGTTATTGATGAAATTAATATACTCAAATCCTAGTTGGAGAATATAACCTTGGGCAGTTCTCAGCTTGAGACACTGTCTATTCTTTTCCAGTTTGTCGTCCTCACTGCTTTCAAGCAGGACGTTACACTCAGAGGGTCGGCAAAGAATGGATGCCTACTAGTCCCTGCCCAATGTGGGAACTGTGATAAAGAAACAAGCGCATATGTGTAGTATCTAATCTAGATGTACACTAAGCATGTATATTATAATAACATCACACATGTTTATTTAAATAAAACATGTCATCTCTCTCTCTCTCATTTTCACATTCACTCCTGTCCAGTTTGGAAGGGCTTATGTCTCACATACAAGCCGTTACATTTCCTGCCTTCCTCTACTCACGTCCTGTAATGATAGTCAAGTCTTCTATGTCTGATGTCATCTCTCGTACAGAATCAAAATGACAATCAGTTAGACAGAACAAGTTCTGGAATCAATGCTTGGAACAATGGACGCGCCCAAAATGCTAACAATATTTCTGGGGCGAATCAAATAACAAATCTCAGGGATTTATACTCCGGGATCAATCTTCGCAACAGCCTCCCGGGAGTTAAACACATTTCAGTGTGTTAGCTGTATGTAATGTGGCTTCAAATTAACCACACGTGAAAAGACTGCCAAAGTTATCTTCACGCTTGTGGTCTCAGAAAACTCTGATAGTTCATTAAATTTCAATGGTAACATCAACCTTTCAGTTATACAACATTGAAACACCTGTGCACGAAAAAACATTCATGACAATATCAATTACGATATAAAGCAATGTGACAGTGCCCTAAGAGAATGGAGAAATGTCCGCTAAGGAGTACTACAAAATGATGAAGACACACACTTAAGCAAAAAGACAGTTAGATTTCTATCACGAAATAAAGGTTCTGAAACTAATTTCGCTTCTTACCTGGAACATGAAAACACAATGCTAAAAGTGCTGTCTCAAGCTTAGCTTTTAAGCCCAACAGATGGCAGTCTCATTCTCAGTCCTAGAGTTCACAATTTTATAACTTCTTCTAAGCTCCTCCCACATTACTCCTAAAACCACTCTCATTCAAAATTGTCACAGCTCCTCCCCGTGGGTAAGTCTATTCACTGTCAGTCAGTGACTGTACAAAACTTGTTTGCGTTCCCACGGTTACATTCTTCTGGTTAATCAAGCAGGTCAAAGCTAATAGGCCAAGTCACACCTCCCATCCCTTCTTCAACCTGCCGTCACCTTTATCAGACCATGTCAGTTCTTCTGCTAACACTTTCAGCTCACTATGTCAATACTGGCGATCTGACCTGCACTCAAGTTAGGTAACCTCAGGGGGAGATAATCGCAATTAGCCAGGGTTATCTGCTCCTAAAGGACTAGCTAGGAGATAATGTTCTGACAACCAACAGATGGCGTGCAAATCTCCAGCCAGTAAGTCTGAGCTGGTCAGTCTTACTGGTGCCACTGTCTACCTGCTCCGTCATCTTATCTGTACTTTAACCCTTTACAACTTGGAAAGAGTCTCAGTGTTTGATATCACCAGCAGTCCAGGAGAATTAAATGGTTGTTCTGGTCGCCTTATTTAGATTTAGGATGTATCCAAAACCATATTTTTCTGTATACTTTAAAATACATAGAAATAAAAGTAGGTTGAGGAAAGACATTCTGAAGTCACCGAGCGTGTCGTCACAGAGTTACATAATTGAATCTAACTTTGAAGACAACTCAGAAATATCGGCGACTGAGTCGCCTATTTGCTGGCCGGTAGACGACTTTGTCGTCGGTCGGGACAGTATTTGGGCATGTCTCCTTTGATCGCATTAACGTTACATGAATCCTCTTCAGGGATACTTTGGGGCAAGCAATGTTAGGTAAATAACCTTGTCACAGTTATAACCAAAGCTCCCCCTTTGGGGATGCTGGTTTAAGGGGCAGTTCTAGCAGGGAATCAGTGGCGTTAGAAAAGAAATCATTAAAAATTCAATTTTAAAGATAGGACTCTCAAATTTGCAGACATAATGACAATATCATTGGGTTATCATATAAAATAAACATCTTTGGAATTCAATATATACATGTGAGATAATAATTTTTTTAAAAGAAACATTAATTTTTAAATATGCAAAATATAGATTTTACTTTGGAAATATTTTTAGGGAAATGGTGCAGCCAAATTCCTTCAAAATTAAACTGCACATACCAAAATGGTGTGAGTATGGCCTGGACTTTGGAAAACATTACACATTTAATAGATTTAATGTAAAGCTACCTGAAATTTTCCTCTTTTTCTGTGTGGAAAATTACAATTTTGAAATTACATAAAATGAACACAATCATGATATTGGAATTCCCTTAGAATAGGCTACAACCAGTTATAATGTGAACAAGCATGCAAAATTCCATGCAGATTAGTTGATATCTGAGAAAGTTATACCAGGATAAGTGGAAAAAAATTTAACATTTTACAACAAACGTCGTAAATTTTTTTAGTGAAAATATTTTAGATTTTTACCTCAGTGACTCCCTGTTAAGTAAGGAAATCCTTCGGATTGATCTTGTACCTCCTCTAATCCAAGTAGCTTCCTCCTTCTTGCACTTCTCGCTTCCAATGATGCTTTTGTTGCTTTCTTCTGAGAGTTTTTCAGCCGTAACGTGTCAGTAGAGATGAAAAATTCTGACGTTTAACGTCCACACAACAGTTGCATTGCCACCAGGGGTGCTTCTAGGGCTTTTGCTCCATCATTGAAAATGAGTACTGCAATGCCAACTGCAATCTTGACAGCTACTAATCCGTGGTACTTGTGTTTAGGGCAATGTCGCCAAATTGTGCCTTCTAATTGATTCGTTAGCGTTCTGGGTGTAGCCATCTAGACATCCATAACTGCTGCAGGCAGGGAATTTTTATGTTTATAATCCTTTTCTGTGTTGGTAGCAACAGCTATTTGATATGGGCACCAACTAATTTTGCAGAGATTGTGAACAGGCTTTTTTTCCGAGGAGAGTTTGTGAAAATATATTGCCCAAACAGCCTCTCGTATTTCTTTCAAGTCATTCTTATTACCTCTGATTGCATTCCCATAATATTTCTGAATAGAGTCAATCTGTGTGTCCGTAAGCCTTCCCTTTCCACCAATATTCTTCCCATCTGACAGTTTCTTTCCCTTCCCCCAAAAATTCTTGATCTTGCGTAGTCTGGTTCCCATTCTTTTTTGCACGTGCCCGACGCATTCTATCTTCACAACATGTATGTCACAGTATGGCTTTGAATCAGAAACTGTTTTGAAGATGTTTGTGTCACCATCTCCAATGAAGCGTGTGTATCTCAGCTTATATCTTTCAACTGACATGGAAAATAATTCTTTAGCGATTGTTGTTTCCATACCTCCGGATGAACCATTATGTGTAGATGTACACTGTGACTGGTGATTTTTTTTCCCACAACTCATAAGCTTCTGAATCCTTGTCTTGAGTGTTCCAGTAGTCACAAGATTTGCACACTTTTGAGAGTGCACCTGTGTCAATAACCTTTTCTGTGACACAGCCAATGAGCGTGGTTACTCCTATTTTTGAGGAATGTCATCGGGTCATCCAGGTTCCATCTACAGACACATAGATATCCCGGCTATCATCAACTGACTCTGTCTTCTCTGCTAATCTAAATTCTATTTCTGCAGCTTTCTTCATGCTAGCTGCTTGAGAGGGGCTAACAGCACTTTCTATCCTTTCATTTATTAGTTTATATGTACACTTCTGGACAGGCGGCGGAAGATTCATTATTCCACAAAATGTTTGCAAGACCGAACGATCCCCTCCTGCACAGCGCATAGCAAAGATAGCTCGCCTATTGACTGAGTGTACTTGTAAGCTGTTGCTGACACTAATTTGAGGGTTGGAATTAAAAATGGTCTGCCTTTTAGAATTCTGGTTGCTGCACACAAATTCAAATCGACTACCGAGTCCTTGCCTTTCATTCTCAGTAAGTCTGACATGCTTGTAACAAAATGCACAAACCAGCTGTGATGAAATCTGGTGACATAGAATATCCAGGTCAACAATCCTGTAGCCTTCACTGTCACATTTAGGATGACTATTTACCTCATCACATTCTTCTAAATCTGTGTCTAGATCATCATCAATGTCATACAGGTTGTTGATTTTTATCGATGACCGACTGAGAGTGGGCGTGGCACTGGGAATGTCAATTTTAGTACTGGTTCTCCTATTATTTTTAGTTTTACTACTACATGTCAAAAAATTACTTGTAGGAATGTCAGTGTTTACATGTTTGTCGTCCTCAATAGAATGATTTAAATCTAATTCTCCGCATCTCTTTGTAGCACTCATAAACCTATTCCCGTGAAACTTTCGCTTCCTTGAATGTTTACAATACTTTTTATCACTTGACATTGTTTAGAATATCACTTATACAAACAATTTCAGAACAAACAAAATATCAACACGCTTCCACAAAGGCAGCCATTTTGATTGTTCCATTCGAAGGGTCGTTCATTGTAGGAAAACTGTTACATAGGCACGCATTGTTTCTAAAGATATGTGTATTTGTGAAAACACGAATTCTGGATTTTTCTTTTTTTTTTTTACCAAGACCAGAAACTCCTGACTAACTTTGAACTATCATAACTCCGAAACTACTCAACTGATTAAAACAATTTATACAGAAACATGTAGGATATTGGTTAATCTTTAATTTGATACCAAGTTTGTTTCTAAATTCAAAAATCACATTTTTTCGAGATTCCCTGCTAGAACTACCCATGTCTTCTTTGATCGCATTAATGTTACATGAATCCTCTTTAGGGATACTTGGGGGCAAGCAATGTTAGGCAAATAACCTTGTCACAGTTATAACCAAAACTCCCCCTTTGGGGATGCTGGTTAAACGTGACCATTTTGTTTTTCTTAAAATCGGACCGGATCGGACAACTTAGAGAGTCACAAACGTTGATCTAACTGTCAAGACAACTCAGAAAGTCACATCCTTGGATCTGACTGTTTAAACAACCTGGAGTCACATGATTAGAAAGTAGTTTATTTGAGGGTTGGTGGCAGGGGCGGGGGGGGGGGGGTCTTTGTTTAGGTAAAATACATATCTAGGAAGACAAATCTAGATTAATATCCACATGCAATAATGTAAGCAAGCAATAACTGAAGAAGCTACCTTTATCATGCTATTAAATATTGTTCTTGTTGTTTCAGGGAATTCTAAGTACACCTTATCTCGGAGGAGGCACTTATACAGGTGACGCTTTACAGCTGGCTAGAGAGACAATGTTCACGGAAGCCAAGGGATCCCGTCCTGACGTTCCTAAAATAGCTATTGTTCTCACAGACGGTCTGTCCTCTAGTCCCACAGACACTGCCACTGAGGCCAGGTTACTGAAGAACTCTGGTGTGCTGGTGATTTCTATTGGTATCGGCAACTCTGTTAACAAACAAGAACTGGAGACGATAGCCTCCTTGCTACAAGACGTGTTTCAAGTAACAGATTTTAGTGTTCTGGACACCATTCAGCAACGGGTCACTAACAAGACGTGTGAAAGAGGTAGGTACTCTTTTTTTTTTTTGGGGGGGGGGGAGGGGGTGGGGGATGTGAAACATTGGTTGCAAATCATTTCCAGAACTTCACAAATCACAATGTGCATATATTGACTGTTGTGGAGTTTTAAGAGATTAGTACTTTGCCAATGTTACTACAAAATACGACTAGCATGCCGATGCAAATATCAAAGCTTTCAAGATGTGCTTTTTTTTAAGATTGCAAAGCTGCGTTCATAATTCCTAGTCCAAAGACACCAACATGCTGTCCAGTTAGTTGATTGGATTACAGTATAGGCAACATTGTTATGATCATCATCGTGATCATCCAGTGCCATTACCGCAGCGAAGGTGGATGTTTCAGGATCTGAAGAGGTTTCTGTATTGAAACTGTCATGTCCTTGCTGCCAGGTTGTGTCCTCAACAGATCTTGATTGTCTATTAATTTATAACATTTACGTTCTGAAGTTCTTTTGTTTCCAGTTCTGGTCGCCACCAGCTGTCAGTAGAATAATTATGCTGTTTTTGACGCGATATTTAAAGTTATAATGAAACAGTACCATAGGTAAAAAATTTTTTAAAAAAAAACAGTTTTGTACTTGTGACATAAATAATCAGAAGTCAACCCTTAAGGAGGCCGTAGAACCACTATCTATATTAATAAAAAATGTTCATTTTCCGTGGTCTTTAACTATACACTCGGAAACTACTGAACAGATTGCTTTAAAATTTTCACACAACATTGCCTTTGACTCAACCCGTGTTTTTATGTCAGAAAATCGCATAAACCACTAATGACGTAGCTCCAGCAACGATCAAATCATTATTTGTTTCGTTGCCAGCCCGGATTTGTTTTTAGTTGATAAGCCACCTTTGACTGCTGAGCAGGGCTGCCAGTAGATGCCTTTTTCCACATGATCCAGATATTTATATGACGCCTTGGGTTCACATTTTGCAGCGTTCTTTACTTTGTTGTTTTAATGTATCCTTCACCACCCATCCGCCCCCACCCCCCCCCCCAACCCCCCACCCCCACACACATTATATACTTACATAACAGTGGGTAAATTGTTCCTGTCGTTACTATAGATTTTATACTATTTATCATTTTCGGCTTTTTGTGTTGGTTCTTTTTTTTTTTTTTTTCTTTTTTTTTATGGTGGCGGAGGTGACCTGTCTTGAATGATCTACGTTCCTTATGCACACGACCATTTCCTGACTGAGTATTTGGACATGTAAAGACCGGGACCTGAGATACTATTTCTTATTGATTTTTGTGTTATTATATAATTTCATTTTCACCACTAGAGTCTTTGGTAGCGTAGTGGTAACTATTCTGCCTATCATACGGGTGACCCGCGTTTGATTTTCCGCTAGGTGATTTTTTTTTTAACCCTTAACTGGGCGGCTGGCACGTTGTGTTGTGGTGTATGGCTAGGCTGCGCTATCTACGTCTTTTTTTTTCGGTTTTGGGGTTTACAGCTAGCTTGCGATAGCTGCGACGTGATGCTCAATGGTCATGTCACGGGTAATTTTTGTTCGCCCTTGAGAGGGCCGTTGGCACGTTGTGTTGTGGTTTACATCTAGGCTGCAATATCTGAAACTCTTCAGTCTTCGGTAGTATAGTTCTAAGTATTTCACCCTTCACGCGGGTGACCCGTGTTCGATTCATCGCTGGGTGATAACTTTGTCTTTTCCCCTTTAATTGATGGTTGCCACGTTGTGTTGTGGTTTACAGGTAGGCTGCGAATCTGCGCCTTTCGCCCAAACAATACGATTTCAGTAAAGTCCCAATTAGCCTCCCCGCGGCGCTTCACTCGATCAAAAACTATTCGTTGATGACAGAAACTGTTAACTAAGACGGCTTACAGTCCAATTTAGTTTGGGTAGACACAGATGCCAAGGTCAATTAAAAATGGTTTCTTCGGAGAAGGAGAGATGACGGGTGCAGGGTATTTTTCTCCTCTATTTGTGAGTATAATGCCCTTTTTTCATCACGGAATTTTACTGTGGGTTCCATTACTTGTTAGGTGATAAAGTGTTATATATATATATATATATATATATATATATATATATATATATATATATATATATATATATATATATATATATATATATATATATATATATATATATATATATATATATATATATCGGGCGCAAAATTAGACTTAACAGTCCGTGGCGACATCATGCGGCGCTAACTCCTCTGGCTACATTGACTCACACAGACTGTAGTGACAGTTTTTGTGTGTGTGTGTGTGTGTGATGGTGGTGGTGGTAGTGGTAGCAGTAGTACTGGTACTGGATGGGTGATGTAGTTGCTGTTACACTGGCCACATTTACTTCCCAGTACAAATTAATGCTACCCATTTTAGTGTGGGTGGACACGGATGCCAAGCTCACACTCTTATTTACAATATTTCGTCAGATGATGACTTTACCATTCTTCGGAGAGGATAATATGATTAGTGGGGGGGGGGGGGGGTAAAGGGGTTTGATGCCAGACACTGTTAAGTGAAAGAGCTTAAAACATTATTTTAAAGTTCTCATTTCTTAACAAATTCTATTTTATTAATTTCGCCAGGTGATGATTTTTCAATTCTTCGGAGAGGGAGATATGATTGGGGGGGGGGGGGGGGTTATGCTAAACACAGTTAGTTGAGAGAGATTAAAACTTAATTTTAAAATTCTCATTTCTTAACTATTTCTGGCCGGTTACAGCTAGTATATAATAAACAAACAGACAATGTATTGTCGACATTTATAGAAAGATATAGAAAGATAGAAGGGCACACTAGACAACATTTAAAAAATCAAACGTTATAATTACAGTTCCGGGAATCAAACCTGTTACCTGCAAATGTCGACCAACTAGGCACCCCTAAAACGTGTATTTTCAATGTCCATGTCTGTATTTTGTCTGTTTATGACTTTTTAAAATCGTCAAATTAAAGAGCCCTGAACACGCAGTAGATAGCAGTTTGTTTTTCAACATGAACATTTTCGGTTCAAATCCGAATCGAGGCAGTACTTTTTTGTTTTGTTTCTCTTTAACTGAGCTTCCAGCCTACAATGGGTACTAGAAAGTCTTCTGGCAAACAAAGGCTTGCTACTGACTGGTTTATAAAATACATGTTTAGATCTTGTGATCTCTGTCTCCACTTCTGTTCAACTTTGCCCTGGAGAAAATTATAAGGAAATTGAAACAATAGTGTACCATAGGAGAAACTACAAGTATACTTGAATATGCTGATGACATTGATATCGTTGAAGAAATGAACTAGACACTGTTAAAACACTGACTTTCTTAATAGAATCAGCTCAGAAAATAGTATAAGCTATCAGTCAAGATAAAAAGGAATACATGGTCATAACTAGACAAGAAAAGGATATAAATTCCTATAACATACAAGTCGATAATTTAAAAAATCAAACGAACGGAAACATATAAGTACTTGGGTGCAAACTTCAACTGCTCCAACGTGCTTATAGAAGAAATACACTCTAGAAAAGATCTGCTAAAGACAAAGTGTCTGTCTCGCAACACTAGGATCAAAATATATAAAACTTCGATAAGCCCAGACGTTTTATATGGCTCTGAAACTTTGAGCACAACTAAAAGAGATGAAGCCTTATTAAAGGTTTTCGAATACAGTCTTACGGCGAATTTTTGGACCCATAAAAGATGCGAACATCAGGGAATGGAGAGTGAGAAGCTACAATGAAATTCATAATCTGATTAAATCACCATTGATAATTGGCATCATGAGAGATAATAGACTGAAATGGTAGGGGCATATTGAGAGAATGTCTGATTACAGAGAAGTGAAAACATTAGAAGTGTAGTTAGAATAAATCAGGGAACATCTCATCCTTTCACAGTGACATCTGGAGTAAGACAGGGGTGTGTCTTATCACCACTGCTGTTTATCACCTACATCGACAGTATATGCAAGAATGCCAAGCCCTTGAATGAAGATCTTAGTAAGATCAACGAATTACTCTTTGCAGATGACCAGGCCTTGATAGCAGATACAGCCTTGAAATTGCAACAACATCTAACATCCATGAATGAAGAATGTAAAACAAATAATATGAGAATCAACACTGAAAAGACAGAAGTAATGTCAATAGGAAAAAAGAAGACAGATCTAAACATAGCAATAGAATACAAAGACATTAAACAGGCATCTGAGTTTAAATATCTGGAAACTACATTTACCGAAGATGGGAAATTGGATAAAGAAATTGACATTAGATGCAGTAAAGCAAACCAAGTATTGGGACAGCTAGCCCCCCTCTTACAGCATAAGACAATCCCAATCAGCACAAAGAGGCATCTTATTCAAAGCATATTTATTCCAACTCTGTGCTACCAGTGCCAGACATGGTCACTCACAACAAACCATAAAAGAAAATTAGTAACCACGGAAATGAGATGTCTGAGAAGGGCTGTAGGAGTGACCATGAGAGATAAGATCAGGAATGAGATCATAAGAGAGCAAGTCGGCACAGAACCAATTCTGGATTACATACAAAGACAGCAAGTGAAATGGTTTGCCCACTTAGAGAGAATGCTTTGTGACACCATACCATACAAAGCATACATGGAAAGAGAAGAAGGACGTAGAGCACGGGGTATACCAAGAACAATATGGAAGGATAACATCAAAGAAACTCTACAACAGCACGATGTGCCTATGGTCGAGGCAGCCAGAGGAGCTAGAAACAGAACCTTATATCTCCCTCGACACCCACAGCGGTAAAAGAGGAAGTGAAGAAGAAGAAGAAAACTGCATACAAAAGGGATATGATCATAGACCACGAGTCAGACCAAGAAGACGAAGAGATAATATTCAGGTGGACCTGCAAACACTTGGTGTCACCAACTGGAAAGAGAATGTCAACCAGAGAGGTGAATGGAGGCGGGTGATATCTGCAGCAATGAACCTCAAGGGCTCGGAATGCTGAAGAAGGCCAACCAGAGAGATGAATGGAGGCTGGTGATATCTGCAGCAATGAACCTCAAGGGCTCGGAATGTCGAAGAAGAAGAAGAAGATCTAATGTCATCTAGACAGATATGCCATTGGCGTTAACAAGATTTATTGCTAATTTCACTTCCTTGACCCAAATACATTTAGACTGCATTAACTTAAATTCCGTCATGGCCTTTAATAGCGACAACATTCTGGTATGCCAGATAGTAGATCTAATGTTTTTCAATTTGTAATTAGACTTAAATTAACATTTAGGCTGCAGGGTTGGCGTCAGTTAGTTGTTGTTTGCATTTTTTTATTTTCTATTTTTTTTTTTTTTTTTTTTGACTTAAAGTCTTTGACTGCCAGACCTGGTGGTAATGACTGTCTCAGCTTCTCTGTCTTCTCTCAGTCCTGGATGACCAGTATGTAGATGTATCTGCTGCAGCGCACCTTGAACTTGACATTGTCTTTGTTTTTCTTGATCATGACAGATTTCGCATTCTTCCTTCTGGCTGTGAACAGAAAATCCTTGATTTCTCGGATCTGTTTAGGCATGTTTCCTGTAAATATCCTTTCTTTAGTTTACAGACTTTTGTTCAATGGATAACCAAGCTAAAGATATTACCAAGAAATGTCCAGGAAAGTAAAGGCTAGCGGTGTAATATTGACCACATCGCCCATGAGGTACCTACTGGGCTATACAACAGTCTAGCACTATAAACCCAGAACTCACCAAGGCTTGGAACGAAGTCCTTTACTTTAGAAGTACCAGTTATAATTCAGAAGGGCTGGACCTGATTAATAGAAACTGGATTGGGGTTGCGTGGTCTCAAGGTATAGTATCCGCTCGTGAGCTAGAGGTCCCGTGTTCAGGCCCCGGTGTGGGCTGGGATTTTCTCACGTGTACTTCTAGTAATTTCCCCCAGTCTCTGGGTAGTGAGATCAGACGCCTGTGTGTATTGCACGTAGAAAATCCCATGGCAGTTGGAAATCGAAAAGAGCAGCTAACGGCTCTGCCCGGGCAAGATGTGGAGTTAAAAATCTACCCCAAAAATTTTCAGGATCCTCGCTGGCGCTACGGAGCCCGTGCACTGCACTGAGCTACTTCGGTCTCAGACTTGAGTTAAAAGTAGAACGGAGCACTTATGGTTTACTATCCTTGTACCATGATGTTGATCCGTTGTTCAAACCTCAAACTTCAAATAGTGTTATATCGATATGTGGTTACCTAAACTCACTCACAGGGTCATCATTTGACTCGCATTGATGTCTGCAGTTTGTTCCAGTTAGATTTATAGTTGCCCGGGATAACCTCACAGGCAGGCGCGTGATTAATAATAGCTACCTTGTCTTTAGATTGTCCTAATTACATCTGCAGTTTTCTGAATACCTGTATTGTTGTATGCATGTGATAAAATTACAATACTGCTACAAAGTATAATGATGGCACAAATGTGGTTTCTGAAAAAAAAGGAAGAAAACCAATCATAGGGTTCACAAAAACAAATCAGGTAGTCAGTCGCTTGACAGAGGAACACTGTAGACTGACTACACAGATGAGACGAAGGAGGTCGGCGATTTTTTTAGTGCTCGAAAATGTGGTTACAGTTGAATAAAAATGAGCAAACGGAGATGACAAAGATGTGTGTGTGTGTGCCTGCGTGCGTACGTGTGTGTGTATATATATATATATATATATATATATATATATATATATATATATATATATATATATATGCATGTGTGTGGGGTGGGGGTATCGGCCATGTAGTGCCATAGCGTCGGTGAAGCTAGAATACTAGCATGATCTGTTCTTCTGGTGGTCGTGTGAGATTGCAAAACATGGCCGCTTGTCGGTATAGCAGTTGATAATGATGATGACGAGGAGGAGGAGGATGATGACGACAGTAAGTCTTCACAAAAACAATGATGTATTTTTGTGCTGAAATACAGTGCACTTGTATTTAACCTTGCATTTTTTTTTTTAATCACACACTGTCTAACCAGTATTTTTATTTTTTTTTTTTTTTTTTTTGCAGTCACAGAAGAACGTAAGTATAGTACTAGTATATAAACCATCTATTATATTCTGAGTGTAGCCGACTGTAAGAAACTTCAGAAGACAGTCAGTAGATTGACTGACTGATTTATTGACTAACTGACTGATTGATTGATTGATTGATTGACTGTTTGATTAACAAGACTTCGTACAATATAACTTAAAGCAAAACCATTTCTGATTAACCATCTTTTGTTTAAGTATGGAAACACTGTTCTCATAGAACAATGACTGTAAACACACCTGTACCATTACCATACATGCACATGTCTGCTACTTCTGTCATCTGGGACAGACACTAACTATCCAAGACACTGGCACCAGTCTCTCTATCCGCCTTCACAGCCTGTCATGTGTGACACGTAATGTCATGTATCAGTCCTCGGTGACTAATAGTTGATACCCCCAGTCCTGGTGGCCATTCTTTATCGACAATAAATCTAAAAGAATGACATATTGTCCAGTCATTTAAACAGAGGAAGGAAACCTTTCAGGCCGTGGAAACATTATATATAACAATCAGACAATGCGTTGATTAGCACTCATAGTAAGAAGTAGAAAGTCCTTCTATCTGTATTTCTCTCTACCAGTGCCGATTATTGTATTGTCTGTTTTTTTTTTTTTTTTTTTTTATTATTATTATATATAATGTCCCAAATCATACAGTGATGATCAATCATCATCAATGGCACCTTTCCGTCTTTCCATACGATAGTGTTATATTGCTCTATGAGGAGGCATGAGACGCACAGCCCATGGCGAGGCGAGTATGACTAGCAAGACCCGCCCGTGTCAAGAAAAGTCTTCCACAAGATAGCATGGGATTTCAGGGCCATTGTTAACAACATTTGTGTTTAATCGCTTTATTTTTAGACGACAGCTCTCATCCTATCTGCAATCATTTCTTCCTTCAGTCTCATTCCCTTCCTGATATGCTCTTTCCACACAACACGGTCCATGGCATTTTGTTCCCATGAGTCCGCCTCAATACCTGGCGATGATCAATAGCCCTTACTTTAAATTCATGTAAATAACTCTGTGTAGTATTTGAATCTAGAAAACAATTGATAAACTGCTCCCAACAATGTTTGTAGTTTAATATTACAAACGTCAGTGACAGAATACACTGATACTCTCATTAAATCATATTGACAATGTTGCCATTAATAATGTTGTTTTTAGAGTTTGAATGATTTATCCTTGTTTTGCTGTTAATGTATCAGTTTTCTGAAGAAAAAATAATAGGCAGTAAGAGCAATAAATAAGGCACCAACTCGCTTACGTAGCTAACGCCTATATTCTGCAGAAGCCGACTGCCCTGCTGTAGCAGACATCCTGTTTATCATGGATTCCACGGGCAGTGTTGGTGAAGATAACTACAACACTCTGCTCACATTCGTGGCTAATTTCACGAGAAGTTTCGCAATTGGTCCCAACTGGGTTCAGTTCAGTGTGATCACGTTTGCAGACAGGGCCTTTAATGAGTTCAGCTTCACCAAATATGCCACACATGCAGCACTTGAGAAGGTAGTCTACATGTTTTTTTTTTTTTTTTTTTGCTGTTTTTTGGCATAACTATCTAACTTTAGACAAGCCAATTGAAGTGGCAACTAGGGTGGAGCAATTAGTAGAGGATGCTCGGTGTGGTCATTCAGCGTTGGTGGGGGAGCGGTGGAGGGAAGGGGTTGTTTTGAAGTCCCTCTATTTCATTACAAAAGGCTGTCAAGA
Organism: Candidula unifasciata; assembly: GCA_905116865.2. Lineage (NCBI taxonomy): Eukaryota > Metazoa > Mollusca > Gastropoda > Stylommatophora > Geomitridae > Candidula > Candidula unifasciata. The sequence continues at coordinate 126,076 of CAJHNH020000546.1, forward strand.
ACTGTATTGCATTGTCTTCCACTGTCTCTTTTCCCACATTTCTTTTCAATGGTCGCAACATGTACCAGTTTTCGTCTTCTCATAACATGACCAAAAATTATAATTATAATTTTGCTTCTGTTTGTGACAAGTTCTTTTTTGAGCCCTCGCCTCTTTCAAAACATCTGGTTCTTAAATATATATACTCCCCCCCCCCCCCCACACACACACACTATATCTTCAATCCCTCTAGGTCTTTCTAACTGAAACTATCTTGGCTGTACACGCGGGAACATGCAGGGGTGAAAGGAAATGAAAATGCCGACAGACTGGTCATATCTGCAGTGGCTGATGGAGGACAGACATGCTGACTGCGCTGCGTACTAGAGACTCTGGACGAAGGAGTTAAAGACAAGGAACAGACTGTTGGAAATGGTTGATAAACGAGGACAAGCATGTAGAAGCCGCTTGCGGGGCAAAGAAAAAAAGATTTGCCAGACTTCTACTGGGTACGTTGAGTATGGAGACACTGAAATGGCTGCTGCATCGGAGGACGGAGCACTAATGTATTGAACCGTTTTCTATGATATAACAAGCAGCAAGTTATGTCTGACTTGTCGCGATCACGACGGTGTCGTCAGCATAAAGTAGGTTATTATGTTTATGTTATGACTACCACCAAATTCTGGCATATCCATGTTATATATTTATCGTATAATGAAAATAAATCAGGCGCTGGTACATATCCGTAAGACTGTTGTTGTATGACTCGTGGGAATTATTATCTTGACGTTCTGAGGGGTGAGATGTTACAAACACAACAAACACAACAAACCCATGACAATACTGTGTTGTAGAGGATCATAGAGCAAAAGCTAGTAAGTAAAATTGAAAGTTATGTATTATTCATGTTTCACTACACCCAGTTGCTTACCAATCGTAAGGTTATAATCATAGGTACCAGAATGAATGAAAAGCACAATTATAGGTCAAATAAACATGCGTACTTATATGTCTGTCTTAGGTAAGGTTTTCTAGTACTGACATATTTCTTATATGCGTACACTTGTGTATCTCTAAAGCTTTCAGAAATCTCAATCTACTTGACATAGCAGTATGTTCACATTTCTTCAGGACTTAGGGCGTTCCGTTCACATTTGTGATGTGTTAACATTTTGTAAGAGTGATATAACAATGTACAATGTGTATATTCTCAGGGAATTCTCAACTCCACGTATTTTGGTGATACAACACAAACAGACCTGGCACTGAAGATGGCAAGAGAGCAGTCGTTTACTCCAAGCAACGGAGCTCGACCAGACGTGGATAAAATTGCAATAGTTCTGACAGATGGGCGATCTAATGATCCTGATCTGACTGCACAAGAAGCCAAAGCGCTCAAGGACACGGGAGTTTTGGTGATCACTGTGGCCATTGGCAAGGACATTTTAAATAATGAGTTGGACGCCATTGCTACCCTGCCAGAAGACGTTTTCCATGTTGATCACTTTGATTCTTTGGAATCCATAGAAAAAGAGTTCGCCAAACAGGCTTGCAACAGAGGTAATGTGGATGATACATTTGTTGAATTATAATATATTTAAGTCGACTGGCTCTCTCTCTCTCTCTTTGTCTCTCTTTCTCTCTCTCTCTCTCTCTCTCTCTCTATATATATATATATATATATATATATATATATATATATATATATATATATATATAATATCATTTAAACTGTATTATTAATTTTGACAACAAATGATTTTCTTAAATTTCTAAGTATAATTATTTTACATACAGTGAGACGGGGGGGGGGGGGGGGAATTATCTTTCGCAGTATTATATTGGGATGTTTTTCCTTTCAATAGGAATTTCTCATTTACTAAATCAATCACAATAAAGCCTTCTAAATGAAAAGCTTTCCTAAAAGAGGATGCACACCAGGTCGGTAGCCTACAGACAGTCTGAGAGAACTTTACCTGTTTATTCCATATTTCAGTGTAATTCTTTTGTGTGTGTGTGGCATATTTACGTAACTAATACAACATGCTATAGAATGATAATAGAAATCGCAGCTAAATTACCACATAGAGGTATATGTACATATAGGGAAGCTGGAGCGCATTCAAAATAAAGTCACGCGAGTCATTTGGAATGTACACGGGACACGTCAACTGTGTGCATGAGGCATAAACTTGGATTGCCTTCGTATTTGAAGGATACAGGCTGTTACAGGCGAAAATGTATTCGAAAGACGCAACGGACAAAGAATACCCTCTGCATGAGGCCTTAGAGGACAGCGTGGCATCGGCTGAAAAGAGATGGCTCTTGGATGGCACAAGCCGAAGTCACTCTAAGGACTTTAAGGCATGGTAAGAAATGGATCACAGTGTCGCCCAGTAACACAGCCTTGCCTAGAAAGATAGTTACTCTGGACCGAGGATACCAGGGGTGAATAGCTGGTGCGACAGAGTCAGCGGGGCAAGAGATGATCAAAGAGATTTTACGCCCATGGACATCATAATATATACAGGTGGGTGTGTAGTAGGAGATAAGAAGAGTGGGTGGGTTTTACTGAGTGTGTGTGTGTGTGTGTGGGTGGGTGTGTAGAGAAAGAGAGAGGGAGGGAGAATGAGTATTTTAGACATTAATGCACATGTATTTTTTTTTTTTTCAGTGACTCAGACTATAGGTAAGTTAACGATTTCAGTATTTTAAAATGATGCTCAAAGTAAATCTGTTCTTAAATATTTGCTGGTCATCTCAGTGTAAACATGCAATTGTGTCAACTGTATAATAACCTCAAATGAAGAATTAGGCATCAATTATACGTTCAGAGTTTCATGCATTTCTGATTTTTAAAATATAGCTCTTGTAATGTAAACTTTCTTATCAGCAGTTTTGTTTGGATTGTTAAACTGCTTTTGCATTATCTCTCCACATCTTTCCCCATTCCCCGCTTTTGTACTTGTTTTTCCATAGCTTTGAATACCTTCACAATAGAACAAGTATCCGAGAGTTTGTTCAGTGTATTTCAACATGTTTTACCGCCTATTTCAAAAACATCATCCTAGATTTACGTACAGTCTAAGATTCGTGTTAAACAACTAATACAACGTTCCAACAGTCCCCTCTCCCTTACTGAAATCTGGTAGTTCTTTTTAGTCAAAGAATGGAACCATGTTATAAGCATTGAGGCACTATGACAACAGTGGCACGGTAAATGAACTGATATTCTTGTACCTAGGATTATGTAGAATTTCACCTGACAGAGGTAATAGTGTTGGGATAGCTGATATTTATATAGACCTTATAGTTTTCCAACTTATTACATATTAATTTCTAGTAGTATGTTTACTTCTCCTGGTGTCTCCTAGTCTTTGCAGCTTTATCAAGGCTACGGTGGTTCACTACACACGTTCACCAAGAAGTGTAGGTTTCTTACAGCTTTATGGTGTGTCCGAATCACACCCTCCTACATGTAAAATTGCTTCATCTGCTCTGTCTCTGAAGGTATGCCAGGACAATGAGGGTCTAGAGCCAGCTGCCAATTTAGCTAGCGGAATTAGATAAATGAAAAAGGGAAAACGAAATCGTAATGCGTCTAATAAATTTGCAGTTTAATATTTGACAAATGGAAGCCTCTTCGTATCTGTACTACATTAACTGATACGTGGATTATTGTATTTGCCCCATCTGGCTTGGAATGTAACGTTTCCACTTTCGCTGAATGTTTTATCGGCCGTCACTTCATATTATCCGTCACTTCATATCTGTCACATATCACTCCTGTCGCGTGCCTAATGTAAGGATTTCTCCTTCAGAACCAGCAGCACTCAGAGATAATTATGTTGAGTCGTTTGGCTCGTATTGGTCTAAGGGATTCCCCGTGGCCAATATACGATCAACTTATCTCTGGAGTAGGGCAACTCAAGTATTGGCACTACAAAATATGTCAGTATATATATATATAATATTTCTAGGCACACTTGGCTGGACACCCCCACTACTTACTAAAGAAAGCCCCCAGGTTATGATAGTTCATTATCATAACCATGTTAACACATATAATGAAGATACACATACATACACACCTGCTAACCAACCACTTAAAAAGGTTATCAGCCTTACAGACCGATGCGTAATGGCTATCATTTCACGACAATATCATTTCGCGTTCTCGCTGTTCGTAATTTCAAATCACATTTCAAATGTCCACTCAGTTCATATTTCTGCTGCTGGAGTCATGCAACACGGTTCTTCTTTCGTGTCTAAATATACCTTGCGTTCACACTCAGAAGATCGTAGCAAACTATCATTGATTACATGTTAGTTAGTTAGTTAGTCGTTACGGTTCAGGCATCACAGTAAACGAGCTTGGTCCATAATTGCTCAACCGCCTATGCCAGTGATTCCAGTCACAAACTGAGTCATCAAACACGCTGGATACTTCAAGTAAATGCCGTAGCCATGCAAAGTGTCCTCCGTCAGCAAAACACACACGATTTGATGTGGCAAACCATAAGGTGCATGCCTCCTTAAAACCACTGCGAGACCAAGCGTCATCGCTGAAAATCAACTTCGTTCGACGAATATCTGGGCGATGAGTAGATAAAAACTATTCCTGCCCATTCTCCACATGTCCTCAGCCAACAAATAAATAGCAGCTATAGCACACGCCTTGTCCCAGGAACACCACGAAGAATAATACATTACCCATCATTGCCATTAATGTACGAATCTGGAACTCAGTCAATAACCGATAATCATAGCTCATAATGCCGCCAGGAGCACTAAACTCGGTAGCTCCAGCTGCAAACCGGACTTCCACAATCTTGCAACTTCGAAACTGGAGGAGAAACGGCGACGCGAACGGTCAACGTAGGCCAAGTTCTCAACCGTAATCCATTCCCTATCAATGTCGGAACCGGAAGTCCATTGATTACCTTTGTTACCATTCAACATATTGTTTCGTTTTTGTAGAGTGTGAAGCTCAAGCCGACATCTTGCTCATCCTCGACTCCTCCGCCAGTGTAGGCACCCCTAACTATGCCAAGATGCTGCATTTTCTGGTCAATCTGACCAGATACTTCGACCTGGGTCCGAAGGCAGTGCAGTTCAGCATCATCATATTTGGAGATGACGCTCATCTGGAGATAGATTTTGGCAGATACAGCAATCACCTGTCCCTGGAGCAGGTATTGGGAGGAAGCTGTCTTACTGTGTGGGCGTGTTTGTGTGTTTGTGTGTGTGGAGGGGGGAATGCCTGCGTTTGCATTAATGTGTATAGCACAATATTCCGTGTGGGTTCCGTGACCTCATGGGGGTGGGGGGCATCCACAGCCCTCATGCAAGCATGTCGTGAAAGGCAACAAATTGAGGATATTATCTTCGAAGTCGGAGTACATCTGCCTAAAACACGAAGAACCAACAGTCTATATACAAAAAAGCATTTTCTGTAGTCCGGAAGTGGATGAACATCCAAAAGTTTATCCGGGGTTTACAGTCGGCGAACACTAAAAATGATAAGTTTATCACAATAATATAAATGTACAATATCTTCAGGTTGTTTATTTACACTACCTCTTGGTTGTCTATTTACACTACCCCTGTGCAGTTTATTTACACTACCTCTAGTTTGTCTATTTACACTACCCCTGGTTTGTTTAGTTACACTAAACCCGGGTTGTTTATTTACACTACCCCTGGGTTGTCTATTTAAACTACCCCTTGGTTGTCTGTTTACACTACCCCTGGGTTGTTTATTTACACTGACCCTAGGTTGTTTATTTACACTAACCCTGGGTTGTTTATTTACACTACCCCTTGGTTGTTTATTTACACTACCCCTAGGTTCTTTAAAAAATTTGCTTCTTTGTACAAGTAGCCGCAGAGTCCCCTTATAATTTTCTAGCAGGTCGGATCGTCGGCGGGGGGGGGGGGGGGGGGGGGGCTTTTTTAAGTGTGCAGTAATGAATATTATCTGCTGAGTGGCAAGCAAATATATTTAAAGTACTATGAAATCTATAAACACATACTTAGAAAGAGATTGTCATTACGGGGGTGGGGAGGGGTTGCAGCTCACTTGCAAATTTTCTGAAAGAGGCGGGGGCGGGTCGAATCTGTTTTCCAAGAAAATTGGGTGTGGGGGGGGGGGGGAACCTCATGGTCCCTTAGCTTCCAGGTCGCGACACCCCTGACACTAACACATAACTGTATTATCTCAAATGCAATATTGTAAAACACACATTAGTCTGTAATTCTCTGTAATAAATGCAGAAATGTTCCACAGGGCATACTGGGCGTTCGTTACTTGAGTCAGAATACGTTCACAAACAAAGCCCTGATGTTGGCCAGACTGCAAGCGTTCACTGCCGTCCATGGAGCCAGAGGAAACGCTTCTAAGATTGCCATTGTCTTCACTGACGGTCAGTCCTCGCTACCAACAGAGACTACTAGAGAAGCACAGCTGCTCAAGGAGACTGGTGTCCTAGTGCTATCTGTTGGTATTGGAGATACGGTCAAGCTTTCAGAACTACAAGCTATTGCCACTCTGCGTTCAGATGTCTTTCAGGTGAACAACTTTGATGTTCTGCAAACACTTCAGAAATCGCTGGCTAACAGGACCTGTGAGCAAGGTAGGCGACTACACTATTTTTAAATAATTTAATTTGTTATTCTTCTTCTTCTTTTTCTTCTTTTTCTTTTTCTTCTTCTTCTTCTTCTTCTTCTTCTTCTTCTTCTTCTTCTTCTTCTTCTTCTTCTTCTTCTTCTTCTTCTTTTTCTTCTTCTTCCTCCTCCTCCTCCTCCTCCTCCTCCTCCTCCTCTTCTTCTTCTTCGCGTTCACTGGTTGTAAACTTCGGTGGAAAGTTCTGGTTGTAATTTGTCATGAAATCTCTTATCATTCATCTTCGAAATTAGAAGTAAATACAATACAATCAACAGAGCCGTTCGTTTAAGTGTCATCGGATCTAAGTTTTATATATCAAAAACTGAGTGTGATGTTTTATATATTGTTGTTTGTCGTTGTGCCGTGATCAGAGCGACGTTCTGCAAAGGACCTGCTATCTTGTGAGGACGCGGGCTTGGTTTTTTTTTTTTTTTTTTTACACCTCAGCCACGTTGTTAAACATTCGCAATTTATGAGAAAATATGCAATTACAAAATGTTATCAATCAAACTGAAAAGTGCAGAAACATATTGTCGCCGTTAAAAGCAAAGGTATAGAGAGTTGAAAACGCTTTCTTGTATAAAGTTGCTATTGCATATATTCTTATAATGAACTAAAAACAGCAAAGCTAATTATGATGCTCTTGAGCTATCCTCTGTGTTGCTCGAACTGAAATTATTTGCAATGCTATCCAGATTGTTGGTGTCTAAGACTAAATTTGTTATGTATTCTTTAACACAAGTTCCCCGTTAGTTAGTAATAGGTTTAAATTAAGCTTGGTGGCCTTGATATCTCTCGCGGATCCTGAAAAACAAACATTGATAAGGTCACCAATACGTCGCTGTTAATCATCTCAAATTAGCAACCTACCAACACAATCATCAAAAGTTAGGGCCATCGAGTGAGTGGGGTGTTCTTGTTATGCCTTATAGTCTAGTCTTACTCCTAAAAGAAACAGCAGTGAGGACATCGATTCGTCGCTGTTAATCATCTCAGATTAGCAACCTACCAACACAATCATCAGCAGTTAGTACCAACGAGTGAGTGGGGTATCCTTGTTATGCCTCACAGTCTCCTCTACTAAAAAGACATATATTTTTCATTTCTGCCAAGAGCTACCTGTGCCAGTAAGCAGTGGGAGCGCTTGAGATGAGATGAGGGTGTAGAGGCAATTACAGTCCAGCTCAGCGAGGACGAGAATGTTACAGTGTTTAGTATTTCTCATTCTAGGGGTGGTGTTGGTTTTATTCCATGTATCGGCGTCTGTGGTTTAGGCGTTGCGAACGCGCTCCGTAATACCGGGTGTCGGGTTCGATCCCCATTGCGGACGGTTTGTCTTGTGCTGGTTTGGACAGTGGTACCGAGAGCCGACCGTCCAGTGAGCAATGGAAAACTAGTAGTTGTAAGTTTGCCTAGGAAAACCACAACAGCCAGAAAGTGCTAGGATTGGTTCTGCAACGTCCTGTAAAGGATACGCAACTTAACCCCCCCCCCCAACCCCCCCCCCCCCCCCCCCCCCCCCCAAAATTAAAAATCAGACCCCACGCCTATTGGGAAAAATACAAGCCATCAGTAGTCACCTTCTCAGCATGGTATAAACCTAGGTCTCAAATTTAGAAGTGAAACCATTCCACGACAAGACTATTTGACAAAACGTCATACTAAATTCTTTGCTTTAGATAACCCACAGTACTTATCAAATTGTTATATAAATGATTTACTTATCAGTAATCATTGTTACACAACACCGTAAATCTTGTTTCTTGGCCAACAAAAAATCATACAATTCATCATACGTGAACTGGATTATACTTTAGACATATACAATTGCATAAAACAGCTGGCAAAGATGATAAATGGTCTGAATGATAAACTGTCGTATTTGCTTTCTGTTTCAGTTGCCAGTTCGCAGACATCGAGTAAGTACTCTATCTAATAATTCCCTATACTCATTATACTCATTAAATGAAAAATACATCTAACTGGGTACTTCAAAAGGCTCCTTGACTAGATGCAAATCAACGTCCATTTATGGTCTAAACGCCTTCTGTCTGCTTCCAGAAGGGAACATTTCACATTAGAGTATCATTGATTTGTAATCCTGACAAAGTATTCCACTGGGTGCCAGTATAGCTAAAATAGTTTGGGTCTGGAATCATATACCTGGGAGCCACGGTAGTGTTGTGGCTAGACGCTGTGGCTGCCTATCCAAATGTCTGGCTTAGAGCGATATCCGCACTTACTTTTTTAATTGATCTTGCCTTCCAGGTCTAGCA